>JARSSU010019448.1:0-39538 GCA_029619165.1 Eurosta solidaginis
TTATTATTATTCAAACACCTATGATTACCCGCCATCGAATTATCCTTTCAGATTGTCTCCTCTGGATTCCCAGGCAGTCCCATATATATGTACTGATGATGTTTTAACTCATGTGGAAAATCAAAAAATTTCTTACTCTAGTGGTCCGGATCAAATTCCGTCGGTAGTGCTGAAATCTTGTGCTCGATACTTATATCGACCTCTAGCCTGTTTGTTTAATGCGTCCCTGAAGCAAGGGGTATTCCCCAAGAAGTGGAAAGAATCATTCATTATACCACTGCATAAAAATGGAAGCAGAACGTGTGTTATAAATTATAAAGGGAATAGCCAAACTCAACACTATTCCTAAGATATTTGAATTGATTATCACAAAACAGATTACTTTTAGAGTATCTTCATTAATTGACTTTTCACAACATGGCTTTTGCAAGGGTAAATAAACGGTGTCCAATTTGCTCGAGTTTACAACCTTTGTATCCCACAGTTTCAAGACTAATTGTGAAGTTGATGTTATTTATATTGATTTTAGTAAGGCATTTGATAAAGTTTCTCATTCTATACTTTTATTGAAACTTGATCGGTTAGGATTTCCTCCTTTGCTTTATCTTGGGTTTCTTCTTATGTGAAGGAAAGAAAACAAACAGTTATATTTAATAATTGTTGGTCTCGGTTCATAAACGTAACTTCTGGTGTTCCTCAAGGCAGCGATCTTGGTCCGGTTTTGTTCCTGTTGTTCATTAATGACCTTCCTAGTGTTTGAAGAGCTGCAAGCCGTTGATGTAAGCTGATGATGTCAAACTTGTAATGCCTATCCGCTCACCCGTGGGTAGGGCATGTCTTCAGGCTGATCTGAATAGTCTAGGTGACTGGTGTAATATAAACGCCATGTCACTATACCTACCTAAATGTAAGTTCATGTGTTTTACAAGGAAGTTCTTCCAATCCCATGATTATGTTATTGGCGACTATGTAATCAAGCAAGTCACTAATTTATTGATTTAGGCCTTACAATGGACCCAAAACTGGATTTTAAACTTCATATTGAATCTTGCGTGAATAGCGCTAAATGTACTTTGGCTTTCGTTAAACGTTGGTCTAAAGAATTTAATGACCCATACGTTACAAAAACTCTTTTTATATCATTGGTCAGACCTACTTTGGAATATGCTTCAATAATTTAGAATCCGCGTTATCAGGTTCATTCTTAAAAGCTGGAATCGGTCCAGAAACAATTTTTGCTTTTCGCTTTAAAACAATTACAATGGGATCCTTCTAAAAATCTTCCTCCCTATTGCAGCCGGTTAAAACTAGTACAGCTGCCCACATTGCAGAGCCACAGGGAGATGCTTGGTATCTTATTTATCGTTAAATTAATAAGAGGGTCAATAAATAGTCCATTTTTGCTTGGTGAAATTAAGTTTAACGTTCCTATTAGGCCATCTAGACATTTTCAATCAATTTTTGTAGTTGCATGCAGGTCGAATTATGAAATGCACGAACGATTTCGCTGTTTATGTCGTGATTTTAATATACACTGTAAAAAATTTAGACGTCTGCGACTCGTTTCTTGGTATTAAAAAATACCAATAATTCGAAATGAAGCAAAGAACGCTACACCGTGATATACTGTTCAACCCTCTGTTTCAAATATGAAGTACCAGTTACTTGAAGCTTGTTTGCAAAATTGAGTTGTGATCATTATTTTTATATGTACGCAATCAAATTTACTCTGTATAAATTCTATTCTGTATATATTTTATCTACTATTAATTTGCTTTATTGTCAATTTCATAAATTTCATTCATAAATTATTTTTTAATAGCTCCTTCTTGTGTACATTTTAACACATTTACAACATTTTAACTTTTGCTTACTTCTAAGTTTTTAATTGAAATTGTCAAACGTTTAATTAAATACTGTTTAAATATTACTTTAAAATTGATGACTGTTTATGTTGTTTATATCGTGTATTACATCTGAAAATTAAGCGTCGGTATATTTGGTCTGTATAATTGTTTAATTTGTAGACTGATAAATAAATAAATAAATAAAATTATATCGTTTTGGTATGAAGCTCCTTAAACAAAAATATAAAAATTATGTAAAATCAAATGAAATTGACATAGAATTATGGTGAAATTACTTGAAATTGAATTGAAAAATAGATTTTTCCACATCACCCGGAAGGTCCCCGTTGGCGCGCTACGGAAGTTAGTTTTGGGTGCTCGGTTCCCCAGTAGGCCTATATTACCCATATACATATATCGCCCATTTACTTCAATAGTGTCATATTCAAAAAACACGAACTTTTAGCTAAAAACGAAGAAGGTTGCTAAGGAATTTAGGCTATTTCACGCCACCCGTTTAATTTTGTATAACTACATATCTAATATGTAAGTGTGACAAAAACGAAAATTTCGAGTAGAATAGAGGATAGGTACCTTCATAAAAATATAATTAAAATAAAAAAAATTATGTAATGAGAAAGAAGGCAGAGTTTACTAATAAATGTTTAATTAAAGAAAAAAAATAAAGAACTTAAATTGCAAAAAAATTAAGTGAAGTGAACAAACAGTTCCATATAAAACGCAATAAGTGCAATTATACTTTTTTCCGGGTTTTAATGTGATCATTGTGGAAATATGAAGATTCTAATGCTCGGATATTTAATGTTGGGATTGCCATTGAGATCTATGTACGTAAATCAATTGTATTTGTAAACACTCCATTTCATGAATATATATGACCATATCTATCATAAATTATCGTCTGTGAACGATATAATACTAAGATATAACAAAGCCGAATAAATTAGAAAGAAAAGAAAAACAAACAAAAACATTGAAGTTATTCACGCAAACATATTTACTAAAATGAAATTGATTTCATAACTTTAAGTGACATAAACAAATTAGGGTTATGGGATCTAAGCATCCGATTAATGGATATATAATCCAACAAAGTTAGCCTAATAATAAATATAGTAGTTAATTACTGCCTATGCAATACCGCCGCTATGATGCCGGTTGCCGCTTTGACCTAAAAACCAAAAACGTATTTGGGACGTTTTTTTGTTTCGTTTAATATACAACATGAAACTTTCCGATTCAGTCAAGTTGCATTTCAATAATAATAAACCAGTTTGAAATAAGAGAATATATAATAAAATAAAATAACAAATAAAATAAATTAGCATAAAAGGCAATATAAAAAATTTAATGTTATATTTTTGTAACTTTTTTTTCAGTATAGACGTACTTTATCTAAAATGGGGATTAAATCTGCAAATGCAAAATCATTCTCGGGTAAATTTGCCATTCATTGTTATAAATAAATTAGTTAGTTTCAACAAAAATTAACTCATTATTTGTGATTTCATGTTTTTTTGAAAACAACTAAAATAAAAAGCAAAGAATCGTTAAATACAGACTTTTGTATTTACGTGTAAGTGAAATTTGCCACAAAAAATGGGCCGGTCAAAAACTAATTCTATTTAAGATTTTTGGTACGCTACAAATTATTTTGAAAACAATTTTTTAGGATTTTGGTAGAGGCTATTATAGGTAAGTGGCAACAATGGGAAACCATATTTGTATGTAGGTGAAACATTTGTGCTTTCGAATTAAGCGGGGATACATAAAGGTTTAGGTCTTTGAAATTCGGATTAGAACACTTAGATAATTATTCCCAAAGATGGCGCGCTTGTGCACGAAATTGTTAGAATTTACAAAAAAAATTTCTATTAATTATAAACAAATAAAGTACTATTTGTTAACAAAAATAGGCCTATACACTGCGGCTGATCAATACGAATCGATTCATATAACTTTTATAGGATTTTACGTATGCTAAGTATGCGAAACAGCCTGTCAATTGATTGTATGGAAATTTTGTTAGCGTATTAATATATAGATACATATGGTTCTATTCTGAACTAATTTTTCTTCGAGTGAGGCGCAGCATAACCTGATTAAGGTTCAGTTGGTCTTGTATATGACTATCAATAGAAATTTAACGCGTCCAACGCTTTTATTTAATTGTCTGATCAACCTAGGACCTACCTAATCATTTTCTAGCTTTTAGTATTATTACTACTTCATGTAAGTATGTATGTTTTCAATGAAACCGTTTAACTTAAAAAAAATTTTTAAATAAGTTTTTAGTCTTTATTTAATTGCCTATTATTTCCCATTCTATTTAGTTCATTTAGTGACTCATTATTACAAGGACCCTTTCCTGACAATTTGTTGCAAGATAAGTCCTCAATACATAATCCTTCCAAAGGCTTTAATTGACTCTGCGCTACGTATGCTTGTCCCTCCTCCAACTCCAAAATATTTTGATGTCACTTCTACCGGACTGTATGTAATATTTGTTCCAAATATGAGCCAAATCAGACAAAAAATAGGATTTTTGTGAATATCTGATCCTTGCGCCACATAGCGGCGATTTTTCTCATTATTGCATTGTCATCGGGTTCTGAACTACATTGCAAGTTTCAAGCTTGTAGCTTATCGGGAAGTTACTTAAATTTCAATTACAAAATTCGTTCACAACGGCCGTGCATGCGGACGTGCGGCCTGCCTGACAAGTCAAGCTAAATAAAACCGTTTAAAAACATAGAAATGCATAGAATACTTCCAATGCAACGACTAAGTTGAATGGCAAGAAGCTCGCGAGAATTTCGAGAATTTCGCGAGAAGCTGAGTTTTCTCAATAAAAATTTGGAATATTATGAACAAAATCATATATGTAGACATGTTTTGAATGAAATATCATTGAAAAGGCATTATAATCAACAAAGAACCACAAGTACAAAGAACAGAGTGTATAAATACTGTCAGTACAGCGACTAATTGGAAGTCGATAAGCTCGCGAGATTTACGAGAATCTCGCGAGAAGCCGAGTTCTCGATTTCTCGGGTCTCGAAATTCTCGCTTGTGTTAGAGAATAAAAATAAGAAAAATAAGCCTTAAAATTGTCTACGTTCAACATACCTGGAAAAATGCGCCTTGGCCTTGATTTTCCAAACCAAATACAGATCCTGTAGCGCATGAATGATGTCATGTCGAAGCTTATTGTTCCACAATTTTATTCATATCCTGGACATTTGTAAACCTTAACAAGTGGCGCAAGTAACAGCTGATTGCTCAAAATTAGCACACACATAAACATCACTAATGGTCAATTTACGAAAAAAGTTTAGAAAATTTAAGTTAAATTTTACATAACATAAACTGTGATAATTTTGGGATATATAGCACTTGGGACACCTTATTGCACTAATAAACAGAAAATGTTTGCTTATATTCAAGTATTTAGTTATTTTTTCCACATTTATCTCTAACATTGATACATACATAGATTGAAGGTATATTGATTCAATGCAACTCTGCTCTTCTTCATTCCACTCCATTCTACTGCCTGCTTTTACTGCCTTCCACTCTATTCGTAAGATAACCTCAATTTAAGCTGCCAAACTATATAGTAACCAATGATCCTGGAGTTCTTTTCGAATAAAAAAAATAATAAATGTTTCAAGTACATACATATGTACATTTCTTAAATTCAAATAAATTTTTCAAGATAATAAAGAAAAATCAAAGAGTCCTAAATTTTATACGCACTGACAAAATTCAGAAAGTGTATTTTTACAAACATACGATCATTGATACAACATGCATATTCCACGCTTGTAGAAAACTTTTTCCACTCGGATAGCAATGAATTGTTCCTACCTGTTCACTAATACAGCACGCATGCTTTTTGTATAAATAAATATGTTTAGAATCCAAGAAAATATGAATCTTACATACTTTTCATACATACCTACTGTATGCATACAATTTATTTCCACTGGGAGCATTTTCGACTATTTCCTTTAATAAATCATTGAAAAAGCTTTTGCCGAACCAGTATGTAACTGTACAAATTTCGGTTTTTAAATATTTATCCTTCTGGCTTGCGATGACGATAGGTATTTGTGAAATCATCAGCTGCTATTATTTTTGCGCCTTTTACAATCTGTGCTTTTATTACCATACAATTTGATCAGTTTCAAACTGCTCACTGTACTCAGTTAAGATCTTTCAACCTGCGGGTTTCACTTACCATCAAACAGCCGTCTGAAATAGAAAAGAAAACTTATTATGTAGAAAGGAAATAGCAGAAAATATACTGAAATCTATCTATGTATATATCTTAATATATAAAAAAAGCACGTGCCACATTGTTTGTCCGCGATGGACTCCTAAACTACTGAACCGATTTTGAATTTGTTTTGCGCCCCATGCGTGGTTTGATCTAACTTGATATATAGGATAGGTTATATCTCAGTTTATAGTCGCAATATTATTTTATTGCAATTTTTTTAAATGTTTATATGTATTAATAAAATGTTATGTATACGCACCGGCACTCATATCTTCAGGCGGCACTTCCGTGTGATTGGTTGGTGTTTAATTAAACAACGTTCTTATCTATAAAAAATATTATAGCGAATGATATCAACTATAGCACATTACCAGGCCCGTCGAGACGGGGGGAGGGGAATGGGGGATTACCCCGGGCCCGGGGTTTCTGAGGGGGCCGCGGCATAGAAGTACTAAGAAATTTTTTTTTAATTCAGGAGAGTCTTTAGTTGTTCCATGTGCAATTTTTAAGCCGAATTTCAAAAGCAACGAATATCTGAATTTCGTTTTAATATTAGAGTGAAGTGTGAAGAATAAAAATCTATATACATATATAAAAAAAAGGATAAAATGTGTGTTAGTTGGTCGCCGGTGTTTGAAGAGATGCGTCGAACGATTTTGTTCAAGCTTTCACCCAAGTTGTGTATACCTCACGCGGTGGTTATTACATAGCTTTGGTTGCGATTGACGTAGATCGACGAAAAATGGACCCGGGTAACCCTAGAATATGTGGGTAATATAAATATCAAATGAAAGCCGTTGCTTAAAATCTCTAAAGTAGTTTTCATTGTGATATTCGATTTAGTCGCATCAACCTGGCAAAACTGATAAATATGCATACGAAGCCGAAATAAGGACATGAATTAATAATACCCACATACCTATTTACATACATCCTATGCGATTTGCCTGATATTGCTATATAATTTGCCTATATTAGTATTTACGACCCTTTTTTCCGGGAAGCAGACGCGGAAACGGACTGGGACTGAGACTCGGAGTGGACTGGGACTAGAAAAAAATACATACCACCCTCTGGGACAGGAAATAAGGAATGAAGAAGAATGAGAAGAACTTGAGAGAAGAGAAAAGAGAGAAGGAGGAGACAGAGAAAGAGATAGAAAGAAACGAAGATGGAGATAGATGAAGCGAAAAAGACGGAGGGAGGAGTGAATAAAAGGATTGGGAAAAAGTGAAGAGGGGGAGGGTAGAGTTAGACGAAAAAGCTTATTAAAATGTATGCATATAGGCCAAATTTAGGGCAGAACAACGTATGCCGGGTCTGCTAATGTATATATCTATCTATCTATCTCTAAATCTTATAAAATAAAGTCGCTAAATGCCATGCATGCACATAACTTCACACAGAATGCTCCGATTTTTAAAAAGGTTTTTTGCATTTGAAAGCTTAGCTACGTGAGATGGTACAGTTAATATAAATTGAAATATATATTATAGGGGCGTGGCAAATTGCTAAAATGAAGTAAAAAATCATAAAATTTTTGTTTGCACAGCTATAACTCATAAAAGGATGGATGGATTTAAAAAAGTCTACTTTTCAGTAAAACTTTGAAATATTTACTTTTGATCTGCTTCAAAAAAATACTTGATTCTTTCATATATCAGCCAAATTGTTTAAACAAAAGTAACATTTTTATCAAAAAATGCGTATGTGTGTTTGTTCGCTGTGCAACACTGTCCGCGCTAATTGCTTTTGAGTGAGGCATGATGCGACACATACATACGTACATATATAGCATTTGCTGCGTTATTTAACTTCGGGCGTAGGTTTATAGGTATGTATGGATGTACATCACTACATAGTATAAAACAAAGTCGCTTATTCTGTCCCTATGTCCATTTGAATGCTTAAACCTTTAAAAATACGCAACGGATTTTGATGCGCTTTTTTTTAATGGATAAAGACTGATTGAAGAGGAAGGAATGGATGAACATATTTGGCTGAAAATTGGTGAAGGGGTAGGTTAAAACCAGGACTCAGACATAGGATAATTTGTATCCCGTTCTGGCTAGGGTCTTGAGATCAAAACGTGCACCTGGGTAATCCTGGGATATGTTTGTACAATATGGGTATCAAATGGAAGCTGTTTATGAGTACTTTGATACGGGGTATTTTTCGTACCGAGGGTGACTAGGGTCTCGAGACATAAGCGAAAACGAAGACGTGGGTACCCCTAGAATGTGTTTATAGAATATGGATAACAAATGAAAGCTGTTGATGGGTGCTTTAGTACAGGGTAGTTTTCATACCTATTGGTGACGAGGGTTTCGAGATTGAGGCCAAAACGTGGACCCGGGTACTCCTAGAAAGTGTTTGTATAATATGGATAAGAAATGAAAGCTGTTGATGAGTGCTTTAGTACAGGGTAGTTTTCATACCTATTTGTGAAGGGTGTCGAGATATAGGCCAAAACGTGGATCAGGGTAACACTAGGATGTGCTTTTACATTGTGGGTATCAAATTGAAGCAGTTGATGAGTGCTTTAGTACAGATTAATTTTTATACCGCTGGGAAGGTTCCAAGCTATAGGCCAAAACCTGGACCCGGATATCAAATAAAAGCTGTTGCTGAGAGCTTTAAAGTAATTTTCATTCTGATATTCGATTACTCGCATCAACCTGGCAAACCTGATAAATATGCATGCGAAGCCGAAATAAAGACATGAATTAATAATACCACATAACTATTTACATACGTCCTATTCGATTTGCCTGGCAATAAGAGATGAAGAAGAATGGGAAAAACTTGAGAGAAGAGAAAAGAGGGAAGGAGAAGGAGACTGAGAAAGAGATAGAGTGAGACGAATATAGAGATAGATGAAGCGAAAAGACGGAGGGAGGAGTGAATAAAAGGATTAAGAAAAAGTGGGGAGGGGGCAGAGTTAGACGGAAAAAGCTTATTAAAATGTATGCGGATAGACCAAATTTAGGGCAGAACATCGTCTGGCGGGTCTGCTGGTAAAACTTATAAAATAAAGTCGCTTAATATCTTTGTACGCCCATCACTTCACACAGAATGCTCCCATTTTGCATTTGAAAGCTTAGCTAAGTGAGACTGTCATTTTCAATATAATTGAAGGTATGTGTATATTTATAGGGGCGTGGCAAACTGCGAAAATGTAGTAAAAAATGATAAAATTTTTGTTTATACAGCTATAATTGCAGTGAGACTTTGATATATTTACCTTCGTTCTGCATCACAACTTCATTCATTTCTAATATGAGAGAAATTGTTTAAGTAATGTGTTTGTTCGCTGTGAACTGTGCTAGCATACTTGCTAGAAGTGGGACACACACATCACATTATGCGTCACATACATACATACATACATACATAGCTTTCGCTAGCGTTATTTAACTTCGGGAGTAAATTAATAGATATGAATGGATGCGTGTATGTATGAATTTCATTTCATATAAGCTTGACATACGAATGTAAATATTTATGCCTACTGCAAAGCTAATGCAACATAAATGATTATGAAAAATACTATTTCGTAAAAAATGTTAAACATTTCGCTAAAATTCGTATACAAAAGTTCTATTTTTTGTTTTTTTTTGCGTATTTATGTCAATGTTTGTGCACTACGGACATTTGAGCACTAAGGTCATTGCACAGAAACCCGAAGAGGTTCCTGTGAAGTTTCTTCCCGGGAAGTGGACAAGGAACGGATCTAGCCGAATAAATTCTATTCATGGTTCGATTTGCCGAAAATTTGATATTTAGGTAGACCTTTGCCTATATTACTATTTACGACACTTTTATTTCAGGAAATGAAATATATTTAGACGAAGATAGAGGGATAAAGATAGATGGACTGGGAAAGAAGTGAGGAAAAGACGGCGAGGGAGAAAGAGACACAGAGAAAGAGAAAGGCAGAGGGGGAGTGAATAAAAGGATAAGGAAAAGGGTAGAGAAGGTGAGGTAGGGTAAGACGTTAAAACTTATGCAGATATACCAAAGTTAGGACAGAACAACGTCAGCCGGATCTGCTAGTTAATAATAAATTTAGCAGTGGTATTTCAATGAATTACGACTTACAAACTACTCACCAAGTACCGACAAATGATATAAGGAATTTTAAAAATTCACTCAAATTTCGCCATTCAGGATATGTTCTGTAGTAGTGTTACATACAGTGTCCGTATTTAAAGCTCTTGGGATTTTGCCTTGTCGAATGATGTGTATGAGCCGCGTGTTCCGGAGGTTGAAGGTGCGTGATAGAGATAGACGCCTAGTGAGGGAAACACCAACTTTAAAAAGAGAGCCGTGGAAGGTGAGCATGCTATGAGGCTCATTGAAATGGACTGGCGCTATCACCCTGGAAGTTCTCGACAGTGGCAAGCAGAATGGTATCATTATCTGAGAGAAGTGTCTTTAAGTGTCTAGTTCCAAATCGTTGGCTTACATGACTGCCGTTATCGAGAGTACGGGGCCGCGCCAGTGGATATTGCAGGCAAGGTGGTTGTGACGCAGTCGCTCGTTTGAGCTTAGTAACATCGACTATCGGCTTTTCCCCATCGAACTTTCCAACATTTTTACCAACATTGACTGTATCCCATACAAGGCAGACTGGTTTGATAACTGGTAACTGGTTAACTTCTGTCAAGAGCTCGATGCAAGCTGCCCGAATACTGTCGCTTCTTTTAAGCGGAATTTAGCGCTATTAAATAAGCGGTGGATGGATTCTGCCTACTGCTAATACATTTAGAAAATTCAGCATCTATCCGATATATAAGCCTTGAGTTCAAGGGTGGTATAGGAGTGTCCAACCTAGATTAAGATTGCGTATGATAATTTTCATGCAGATCTTCTAGCGAGCATGGGTGCAACTGATCTGAATGTATATGGTTGTAGGAAGTACCCTGACCACCTATGGTCTGCTGCCCTATAAATGGTCTTCGAGTCAGCTAAGAAAACGCTGGCCGAAAACTACCTCTAGAGTTAAGTGAGATCCTTCTGGCTGAAAGTGGATTGCAGATGGTCTGCTGAATTTACTAGATTTACTTGGCTCCAAAAGCCAAAGGGTCTAGCAGTGTGCAAATAAGCATTACAAAGAAATGGAACAGGGAGAAGATTATAAGCTTTTGTGTGCTAATGCAATTATAATACGACTTTTATATAATTCCCTGTTATTTCATTTCAATCAGTATAACGCGAAATTTCCTTAACATTAATATTTTTCTCACAAACAAGTTACAAAATCAATATTCGCAGTGTTTACTTGACGGTAGAATTCCACGCAAGTGGGGAAAGCTTTTGACCGCCATTCACCTGGGAAGCAAGCAGCTCAAATCCGGTCGCTTTCGGACAAGTAGGTAGCCATTGGGAAGCCACTGAACATCCGTTTAGTGTTGAGCCAATGTGAGAAGGAAACAACCTGGCTAGACTACTTTGACATACTCGGCTTAAGTGCAAGCTGGGGGTCTTCATCGGCAGCGTCTGTCCACCACGAGATGCGGCTGCCAGCGGGGGTCTGTCATGGATCAAGCGGTTCGCTATATAAACATGCAAATAATATTTTCATCCGCGCTAAGCGGGTTGTGCGCTGGGCTTGGGATGCGCACGTCAAACCCAATGAAAAACCCAACAAAGCCTTGGATGAAACGACAACAGCACGAAAAGGAGATGTCTATATTCCGCCGTGTTTGAATTTGGTTCCCCGCAAAACTTATAAGGCTGTGCAAAATGACTTTGGGCAACACCATCAGTTCAGTCAGAACTGGGAAGGACCACTCCGAGCATTTCTAAGCTAAACGAGGTTTCAGACAGGGTGACCCTATTGTGCGATTTCTTTAATTGGGATTCTGGAGAAAATTATACTAACTGCAGAATGTAACCGCTCTGGAACAACATTCTATAAAAGCGTGAAATTACTGGCTAATGCTTATGACATTGACATCATCGACCAGAACACCCGCGCCGTAAGTTTCGTTTACTCCAAAGTGGAAAAAGAATCGGAAAAGATGGGTTTAATGGTACATGAGGACAAAATGAGGTACCTGCGTCATCGAGCATAGAGTCAGCGCATTTTAAACTTGGCAACCATGCTACTGTTGGCAGCCATAATTTTGAAATATAAAGATGTCGTTTATTCTGGAATCAGCATTAACACAAACAACATCAGCTCTGAAATCCAGCGAAGAATCACACCTCACTAAATGCTACTTTGGACTAGGCAGGCAATTGAAAAGTAAAGTCCTCTCTCGGCAAACGAAAAAATATGCTCTACAAGTCACTTATAGCACCCGTCCTGCTATATGGTGCAGATCATAGCCCATGACAACATCAGATGAAGCGACCCTGGGAGTATTAGAGATAAACCGTTTAAACAGTTAAGCGACAATTAAGTAAGTAAGTAAGCTGCTAAAGGTTTAAGAAGGAACAACGCTACTAAGCGTTTATGTAAATCTGGGCTTATTGACTGCTTTAAGCAAGAACGACTGTTGTTCAATCGTTGAGTCATAAATTTCTGAATGCACCGTGAGTCATTTTATCCATTCTGCGGTTCAAAATTTAGGTCAAATTGCAGAACATAATATTTTCTGCTTTATAACCTCAACTAGTTTATTCAGAGGTGGCAGTTCCATGACATTTTAAAGTATTGGGTTTGTTTACAATTGTCTTCCTATAATAAAGTGCGAAAAATAATTAAAGTATTTGTTTTCTTTGAAATTTAAGAATAATTACACTAGTCAACAAGAGAAATTACTTTCAAGTCTAACTATTTAATTTCGATGTATTATGGGCCCTAAGTACAAAAACACCCAAAATTTAAAATTCTATGGATACATTTTTTTTTCTAAAAATCACGAATTTTCACATAGGTCTTTCCATTTATTTTATCATATCTTGGAAATTACTTATCTAATTCGTTGAGAGAAACACCAGTGATTCACCGCAAAATTTTCTTCAAGTCTTGGTAAGAAAATTTTTTTATATGATCGACGGTTGTGGAGTTATTCACATAAAAATGTATTTTTTTTGCAAATCGAACATTTTTATTTTTCAAAAATTCATAAAAAATCGAAGGTTTTAAAAACTTTCCATTTTTATTTCACGGTCTTAAAACTGTAAACATTATAAATAATTGAAACCTTATTCGTGAAAATACATGAATAAATGTGGTTTTATTGACAATAAAGTAAAAATACCCAATTTTGCGAAAATTTTGCATATCAAGCCTATTATTGTTTTGACAAACAAATTATTTTGTTATCACATTTTGCGCAACCTTGCCTTTTTAAAGCTTACACGGGCATCGCCAGATATGAGAAAACTCCATAATGACATTCAAGAAATTTTTCCCCGTCAATTTTTCTTAAGGCAAAACGCAGATCATAAGAAAAAATGCCTCATACTGTATGGAAAAATTTAAGTTGCCAACGCGGGTTTTCCCAAGAAAGGAGTATGGTCATATATTTTTTTATCAAATATATACAACTTTTTCCTTGAGGCATTTCTTGCGATGTTCTTAGAATGCTGAAATCATGAAAACAAAAAATCAAATTATCACTCCGTCATAGAAACTGTTATACCTACCTACTGAACATCCCAGCCTGCACAGGCCATTTCCCATATCCGCTTTAAAAATGTCTGATGGTGTTCCAAAAATCCGAAAACTACTACAGAGCTCAACATTCGAGACGTTACTATCACCCGATGAAAAGGCTGCTTGGAACTCATTTAGGCTGATTGTTTCAAACTTTTTAGGAAATAATCGGGGTCCAATTATAAGGAAATCATTTCTGATTTACTAGCCAACTATTCGAAAATCGGTAAGTAGGAATAGATATAATTTTTGTATATTCATCATAATTGTAACCTCTAAATTACATATACATATAATTTCAGGTGCAAACATGTCTCTAAAAATGCATTTCTTACACTCCCATTTGCATTTTTTCCCTTCAAATCTTGGTGATGTCAGTGACGAGCATGGAGAACGATTTCACCAACAACTTAAGCCAATGGAGGAGCGTTATCAAGGATCTGAACGAAATATGATGGGGGATTATAATTGGTTTTCTTATACGAGAATCAAATTCAGAAATTACGGTAGACAAGCAAAAAGTTGAAACTATTTTTAAATATTTCAAGTACTAAACTTTGTAGGATTTCTTTAATAAAGGTATCTTAAATAGCTAAATAAACAAAAATATTAAAAATACGTATTTTCCCTTCACTCACTTAATTGTTAATAATATTACCGTTTATCCATGGATCTTTCATGAAATAGAGCTTGCCTTATTTGGAATTTTCACAGTTTTACGATCATCTAATAAAGTTGTAAGTTTTTGTCTCTTTCGATTTTTTACGAATTAAAGAAGAAAAAAATAGAAATTTTTAATACAAAAATCGATTTTTTATAATGCGATGCAGATAACTCTGAAACCAATAAGTATTTAAAAAAATGGTATTTAAACAATTTTAAGGTAATTTCATTTGCTATTGTATGCTGTTTTCTCCAACAAAATCGGATAACCCGTTCCAGAGATATGATAAAATTAATGGATCTCCCTTTTCAAAAAAGGCAAATTTTAGAAACAAACACGTATCCATAGAATTTTAAATTTCGACCATTTTTATAATTAGGGGACTATAGCAAATAAAAAAAATAGTGGTGATCCAGGGTAATGCAAAAAGTTTAATTTTGTAGAGCAGTGTTTTTGATTTGACAGTTGCTTTACTCCAGTTATCTGTAGCTACATATCTCCGATACAATTTCGAGCCTTAAGTACGGCTTATATTGAACGTTGTGTTAGAGTCCTTCAACAAGTTTGGAGTCGCCCTTACTTTGACTATCACTAAGCGATCAAAGTTATCATTTAATTTTTGGGAAAATTTAGGGTATTTGATAATTTGTTGTGGATAATTTGGGATCAATTTGGGGAATTGTATTTGGTTTTTAGCAATTTAGAGAATTTGAAACGGCAACCCTGCAGACGCTCTAGAGCAGAGCCGCCAAAAGTTGCACATAGTGCAATTTGAGTTCGTGTTTTCACACAGACACTAACGAAGTGCGATCACGATCGTTTGCTTTCGCTTGTCACTCACTAAAATCACAGTGAATGCAAAAGGAAAAGTCCATGCTACTTTGGGGCACATAATAAAAACAATATGCTGCAAGGTTAAAGTGACTTTTAATACGTTTTAGTTAGTATTATTAAGTTCCTTGAACATACATATATATATTGACGATTTAAATATTAATAATTAATAATAATTAATTAATTATTAATAAATATTGACAATTTAATATAAGTAACTTTTTATACGTTCTACTTGGTTTTATTAATTTTTATACATTTTTTTATTGAATAACTTTATGTATTGAAAATATATATTTCTATCTTTACATTCACTTGTTTTATAGTTCTTTCTTAATGAAAAAGTGATTTTTTAAGTAAAATTTTGCTTTGAAGAAACACCATAACTCTTTTATAAAAAAGTTTTATCTGGCTAGCTCGACCTCCCTATGAATATAAGTAAATATTGTTAGGATTAGCTTGAAATCAAATAAACAGAGTCCTTTTTAATTTCGAACTTCACAGTCCACATTTTCTTTTAGCACACTGGGGGGAGTTGTCACTCAATTTTACACACACTTATGCAATTGTTTAAGTATTTGTGTGACCGGCTCTGCTCTAGAGATATGTAGCAGCGACATCTCAAAACAAATATACACACACATATACACTTTAATAGAATTTGATTTCAATCGATAAAGTTACCCGACTTGTTACACAACTAATAATAAAACCATGGAAACTTATAAATCTGTCTTCTAAGTATAATACCTAATACTTAGCTTCAAACCATCATTGTTTCTAGTAAATTTCACCGCATTGTTTATTTTGGTTACCTATGTATGTATGTATGTACATAAATGATTTTTACTACATACTTACAAACTTTTGAAGCAACACATGTGTGCAGCCAAGTGTCGCCTCTGTGCTATCGTAAAAAAAACTTATTTAATATTCAAGAAACCATTTGCTTTCGTTCAAATTACTTGGCAAGTTTTGTGTATTTCAAATACCAACCAACAACCGTTAACTTTTCCACACACATATACAAAACTTCTTGCAATTTATTGTTGCCTTAAGACAATAAGGATTCAAGCTGCACAAGAATATAAATATGTCTGAACGGATAAAAGTGATAGCAAAGACCGGAAATGCAGCAAAAATTAACATGAAAAAGTTTGGCCATTACCACGAGTATGACATGAGCGAAAGTAGAAGAAATTAAGAATAGAAAAAGAAAACCAATAATTGAGATAACACTTCGAGATCAGAATATTTAATATTGAACTTTTGATACTAAGTACTTTTATTATTTCTTATCCGAAGAGTAATTAGAGAAGTTTTCAGAAGCAGAGCTGAGTTGGGAATAAAATTAGATCGTGACTGAAATGGTATAAGGGTCAATCCATCTCGGGTAAAAAATTGGTAACGACAGATTTTTTTGGTATATTAATTTAGGTTCGGTTCTCTAAAATTTTAAGTCTTTAAGCCAAGTCATTGCGTCTATTTGAACAGAAACTAGTCCCTCAATGTTTGATATATCTTGACGAAATTTGGCGAGGGGATACATTTGGGTGTTCGATTTATCATTTGTCGGAACCGATTATAAAGCATATGTGGCAATTAGGTACTGGAAATTTGTCAATAAAAACAATAAAATGAAGCTATGGGAGAAATTTTACTACGGACCTTCACAATAGTCTCCCTAAAACTCTACGCAATGATTCCAAGGTTTATCCCATGATTGAAAGCACCTTTTGTAGTCCTCCCAAGTTTGCCCGTTTAGCACCACGCTTACAGCTTCTTGGACCTCTGTATGCCGCTATGATAAGTTTCCTTGAGGTGCAAAGTCGCAG
Organism: Eurosta solidaginis; assembly: GCA_029619165.1. NCBI lineage: Eukaryota > Metazoa > Arthropoda > Insecta > Diptera > Tephritidae > Eurosta > Eurosta solidaginis. The sequence continues at coordinate 17,099 of JARSSU010019448.1, forward strand.
GGAGCACCATCGGAGTTATAAGGTGGGTGAGGCAATGCTGCAACACATTTCTTTGGCAAAATCGCTTGCACAATGTACGAGGAATGGACCGGTGCATTATCGTGATGCAAGATCCGACCATTCTTTGCGAGTTCAGGTGGCACCCGAAAAACACATGCCCTTTCTAAAATGCCAACATAGAATTTTCCAGTCACTGTCTGGCCATGAATGATGCTGTGTATATCGAAAAGAAAACAGTCAACATTGCCGACGGATGTGACTTTGACATCCTCGCTTTCGTCGACCGCTCCTCATCCACTTCCACCTATTGTTGATTTTGTCTCAGGGTCATACTTAACCCTCCGATTAGCGGTGAATAAATTCAACACATCTTAGCGCTGTCGTCTGGCCAAACGAAATTTTACACTTTGAACTTTATCCACAAATATTTAAACTTTGAAGAAATCTCGTCGCACACTGTCATTACCTAGAAATAAGTTTGACTTTTTATTGATAAATTTTGAAATGAATACGAACTATGGGGTTTTATAGGCTTAAAAATATGTTCGTCTAGCCAGACGATACGCTAAAATGTTACATAATCAACTTTGGTACAAAAAAAAGATAAAATAAAAAGAAAAAAAAATAACGATTTCCGAATTATTATAAAGACCACCTCTAAACTTAAAAAGTCACTAAAGCGTTTCATGATCGGGTGGATAGGAGAAAAGTTATTCACGAAAATAAAGCCGTGTCGTCTGGCCAGCAGCCACAACTTATCGGAGGGTTAAATATCCTAGTCCCATTTCGAGTGACTACTCTCGAAAATTTTTCAATTTTTAATTTGACTAAAAAAAGAAATGAAAAAAGTGTTGCCAGTAAATTCCCGGAGCTTATTTGGTACACCTTGTAGCTCCCTTGCTACCGATTGTTCAGATTAGAGGTTTTTTGTAATTTCTTCCTCTTTTTAAAAGCTATAATCTTGAAATTTGTTCAAATGCATACATATATGGCGTATATTGTTGCCTGAGAAAGACTTCAAGATCAGTCAAGTCAAGTGTAAATTATTCACCTGAGTTTTGTATTTAACTAGAATAAAAATCGCGGCTCCGCCCACGACAAAATTTTTGCCTAAGTTCCAGGAACGCCTAGAACCACTATACAAAATTTCATGGCATTCCATGTTGTGGTACAAAATTTTAAGTGCCCAAATAAACAGACATTGAATTTTATAGATATAGATATGTTTCGTATCAAACTTAAATTGACCCTTAAGTGATAAAATTTCAAAATTCTTTAAGTTAAAATCAATTCGATTTTATTCGGTGATATGTACCGCCTCTCTGGAATACCCCATATAATATACAGGATTTAATTCGTTTATACATTTGTATGAACCAGTGTACTACACAAGCTGCTTTATTAGCGTTTTAAGCGAGTGAATAAAAAACAAGCAAAAGTGAAGTTAACATACCCGGCGCTACATGCAAACAACTTATAGAAAATTGGTGCGTGTACTTATTTTCGCGGACGAAGTTGTACTTCTTTGGTATTTAAAAATTGTTTTTAATTGCATGCAAATAATTGATTACAAAAAAGTAATAAAAGGACTTGAAAAGAAAGTCAACAAAGTTCAGTTTAAATTTGAAAAATTTAATAAATAAATATTTATTTTCTTACTTTTAATGTAGAATTACTTACGCGAATTAATTAAATGTTATTATTTGTAAATAATTTCCCATGTCATAGCATCTTCCGGTAATGACTGAATCGGAACTTCAGTTATCAGTAGCTTATGATAAAAACAGCTACCTATATATCAAATTTCAAGCAAATCGAACGGTGAATAGAATTTGATTGAATCGATCGGTTGCAGGCCCACGTCCGGGAAATAAACTTCACAGAAACACTCTCCGGGCCCGCACAGTAAATAAGATTTATAATAAATCAGACCCTATTCCACTTTCCGAAATAAAAGGATGTACCCCTATACCAAATTTCAAGCAAATCGAACTTTAAACTGTTCTATGTATGAAAAGTTTCTCAAATATTATCCTCGAACCCCTTGAACACACACACAAAATTGTATCAAAATCGGTGCAGTCCTTTAAGAAGGAATTCAGTGAAAAACACACGTACAATAGAAATATACATATATGTAAGTAGTAATTTCTACTTCATTTATTAGGTAGTTTATTAAACTTTAGTGATACAGTAGCTGTGTTTTTTTTACATCTATAGACGTTTACGCTTAAACTTTATATGGACTGGTAAGCGTCAAACTTTATCTATTTCAATACGCATTATACTCAGATGTAACTGAAATATGTGTTTATATTTCTATGTATCACCTCTAAAAATGGTGTGTATCCACTATTCATCGCAACAGCTTCAGCTATAGGTATGCATTATGGCCACCAGAGGATTGTGTCTGCGCTTTTCGGTACAACAAGTTATGTAGCTAGTTGCCGCTAGATGGGTCTCCTAAGCATTATCTAAGTGACGATAAGCGTTTTTTTACGCGTAAACGTAGACGTATATACGTGTAAAAAAAACACGGCTAGTGTAGGTTAACGACTGACTTGAGCTTTGCTCAGGACAGCGAGTCGAACTATCACTTTAAGGAGATAATATACTTAAAACTATTTTTCTTATATAGTTAGTAAATATATCACTCCTCCCTCCAAAAAGAAAGCAGTGTCCTTATTATCTTAACACAAATTCAAATTGACTACATTTTTAACTTTCTTTGAATTTTTTCTTTCTTTTAAATTTACTTTTGTATTTTCTTCCATTTCGATTCTTAAATTTAACTACGAAATATTCATTATCATTTTGTGGTTTAACTAATTCAACTTTTTTGAATGGATTTTTTGTTTTACCTAGACGTTTTTCAGAATTTACAGCATTTAATAAAGAAGTGTCTATGAGGTTTTCTCTACGCATTTTATTCCATTATTTATTCTGTTTTCTTTATAAGTTGCGCATTAAACTTAGGAGATAAGCGATTGAAAAAAAACATTGTGTGGAGTTTCACCAGTCGTAGAATGTAGATATTATACTATCGTTGTATGTAAAAAGAGCTTGTATTTGAACTCTTTATCATCTGAGCTAATCTAATGTATAAAATTCTTCTGTCACGGTGTTAGAGGATTAACTCCTCCGAACGGCTGAACCGATTCTCATGAAATTTTGTGAGCATATTGGGTAGGTCTGAGAATCGGTCAACGTCAACCCTTTTTTCGCTACGTGCCTAGGATCTTGAGATCAAAACGTAGACCCAGGTACCCCTAGAATGTGTTTAGACAATATGGATATCAAATAAAATATGTTGATGAGTGCTATAGTACAGGATAATTTTCATACCCTGGGTGACCAGGGTCCCGAGATATAGGTCAAAACATGGACCCGATACCCCTAGAATGTGTGTGTATTATGGATATCAAATGAATGCTGTTCCTGGGAGCTCTAAAGTTCATTGTGATATTCGATTTAGTTGCATCAACCTGGTAAACTGATAAATTAGCATTCGAAGACGAAATAAGACATGAATTAATAATACCCACATACCTATTTAAATATTTCCTATTCGATCTGCCCTGATATTCCGTATATAAATTTGCCTATATTAGTATTTACGATGCTTTTTCCGGGAAGATATACCAGAGACGTACTGGGTCTGGGATTGGGACTGGGACTGGGACTGAGACTCGAAATGGGACTGGAACAAAATACATACCACCCTCTGGACTGGCAATAAGGGATGAAGAAGAAGGAGAAAAGCTGAGGAGAAGAGGAAAGAGAGAAAGAGACTGAGAAAGAGATGAAGAGAGAATGAGACGAAGATGGAGATGAAGCGAAAAGACGGAGGGAGGAGTGAATAAAAAGATTAGGAAAAAGTGTAGAGGGGTAGGGCAGAGTTAGACGGCAAAAGCTTATTAAATGTATGCAGATAGGCCAAATTTAGGCCAGAACAACGTCTGCCGGGACTGCTAGTTATAATTCTAAGTTTTCATTTAGTGTCTTGTGAAATTGTTCGATATCTGCGACATCCGTTTTTCCTGTTGTTATTTCAATGAAATATTGAGCTGATCACACCCGTTTTTAATATTTACATTATAATGCATTGTATTAAACATTTTTAGAAGTGCTCTTTTTGTTTCTAACAAATTCAATGTTTGAACTTCTTCCGCGGCTTCAAATTTTTAATGCAAATGAATACAAGTAAGATAATGCTTTTTTCCCATTCCAAAAATCGATAACAAAGTTTCCTCTTATATCGTAAACCGGTGGGGTTATTTTAAATGGAAGTTTAAGGTTAATATGATCGTATTTACACCTATTACAAAGTTCGCATTCTTTTTTAATTTTAGTAATTTCTTTAAAATAGTTCAGATAGTAATATTGACTTTTAAAACGATTGGTAATTTTTCAATGCCTTGACGAAGACCCTCCAAGCGGATTTCAAGGGTTTACGTTTTAAAATCGGCAAATTCTCGTATTTTTGGAGCTCTTTAATCGCTCGTAATATTTTGTGTCGTCTATTGTTAATTAGTGTTTAAAAACGTTTTGAAATTCACAAAGTCTCATCATAGGCATGAAAATAGTAATTTTTTTTCCTATTAAAAATTTCTTTATTATATCTTTTATTGGTCTATACTTAAGTCGATGTAGTTAATGGTTGTACGCTATTTTAAATATATTGTAATAAATTTTAGGGATTCCTCTTATTCCAAACCTTCTGCTAACGTTCGAATGGCTAAACTGTTGAATAAATAACTCCAATATTCAATAATCAATGGTCTTTATTAGACTACTTTGAGAGTACTTCACAATAACAGTTATGCTTCACAACGAATAGCGTGCTTAAATCAAAACTGATTCATCATTCCTCAGATTGCGCTGCTTTTATACTCTCTGCTGCCTCGTCAGCAAATTTCTCAAAAGTCTAGACGTTTCGCTTTCTAGAATCTCTTGCTTGGTTACCACCGATATACATGTATATTTTTAGTTAGTCTCATAGTCATATGCGTGTGTATGTGTGAGCCCTACTTCGGCTGATGATTACATGTGTTTGCGAGTACCTCATCGTTGCCTTGTATGTACATATGTGTGTAAACGATAATTGATTTGTTTACGTACATACGAGTGGCTGCTTAGTATCAGGTTAGTGATGCTAGTATCACTTAGTTGTGCCATATTCGTCACAATATATATTCTGTATGTAAACTATTTTCATTACTCTTCACTAATCTTTTGTCGGTTAAAAACAAGTGGTCTTGCGGAAATCTGATTTTGAGTCTTCCGTTGCGGAATGTACTGTAGCAATATTAGAAGAATCGTCGCCAAAATAGCATTCTTTAAGCTCACCACGCGCTAATGCATCTGCCAAGTAGATTTCGTTGGCTGGTATATATTTTATATCAAAGTCGAATACATTGAATTCCACTTCCACGTCTGTAGTTTTGAATTCGGTTCTTTTAAATTGTGGAGCCATTGAAGGGTACGGTGGTCCCTATTTATGACAAATTCCCTAAAATATAAATATGTTCGAAAATATTTAGTTGCCCAAACAATATCGAGCAACTCCTTCTCTGTTGTGGCATAATGTAATTCGTGTTCATTGAGCGTACGACTACCGAAAATATAATACTTCTACCAAAGCTAAAGTCAGTTTTAACTATAGCCCAAGAGGATAAATACAATAAGAGCAGTCACTCGTTATTTTGTGGCGAGTATCTCGCTGGAAATTGAAAAAATTGATGCCGATGTTTTCTGAGAGGGACATTTTTAATTGTCTCGCATTTATTCATGCCGTGTGTGCCCCTTGTGCAACTGTGATTTTTGGAAAGAGAATTAAATAAATAATTAAATACAGTTGAAAATAAACACAAATACCCCACGAAAATGTATAGAGACATTTATAAACATCTCGCCCAAAAAAAAGTAGCGACTACCTCTCAGTATACATCGAGTAAATGCCAAAAATATAACGAGTGACGCCTCTTATTGTATTTATCCTCTTTGCTATAGCTAAAACACGTCTCAACGTATCGTAAGGCGTGTTTCAACCACGGTATAAAATAGATTAAACATAACATAGTTGGCAAGCACGAAATCGGAAACGTATTACTCGTATAATATCTTCGAATAATTGCGCAGAAAACACAACAGTTTTTCACTTTTTACGGGTTTTTCCAACTTTGACCTAGCTTTAAAAACTATTTTATAGGGCGCCCATATTTTCTTGAATTGGCTCTTTATAAGTTAGTGTTGCAAAAAAGGTCAAAATTTAAAAAGCCCCCTATGTCCGGGACACAATGAAGTTTTTCATATAGATTGGTTCAATGTCATCTTATGCATTCCAGTAACATCGCCACAATCAACCAAGATGTTGCGTTTGTAAATATAAAGGAATTTCAGACTTGGCAACTGAAGTACAAAATTGTGCGAATCACTGTTATAAACAGGCTTCTCTTGAAAATCTTAGAAAAGTTACGAACGAGTGGGAAAAATAATTTCACTTGCAAAGTGTGAAAGCAACCTCAGCCGTTCTCCTTAAAAATACGCGCAAACAACACACCATGCATAAGCTTTGTGTTAACGCATCTATATGAAAAAAACTGCTTTTTGACGCAGTTATTAAACTAAAAAACTTTTTGGTTGCTTTTTCTTAACACTTAGAAAATGTTAAGAAATTCAAAGGCAATGCATGCCGTGTTACACGAGTTTGAGTGAGCCAAGGCACGAATTGTAGGTGTTTGGAAAACTTCTTTCCTCGACTTCTGTTCTGCCGAACGAGAAAAATTTGTATACACATACATACAACACATGGAAATGTCAAACGTCTGTCGCACAGCTAATCAAAACCAGAAATGCCTAGTTTATAAATCTATTTCGTTTCGTTTAAGAACTAAATTAGCGAAACAATGTTCAATCGGTATAATTGATGCAAGCGCATTAACCTCCGAAGAGATTTAGGCAGGGTTCCATTCCAATTTGCGTCGTGCTCCTTTTTTTAATTTTTCATACATATTTTACGCCGACTCCGAACGCATCTGAATAGGCATATGAGTTTTCACTTGGAGTACTTGCCAAATCACTGTTGAGGGCGACCCAGCTTAGGAAGTATTTTTTCAATTATTTTAATTTTTGATGTTGCCTGTGCACGGGAATCGAACCCAGGATCTACCACGCCAGGGCGTCCGCCAAAGTAATCAACGAAATACTTAGATCGTTCGTATTGTTACGATTATTATCAGTCACTATGCTGCTTGTAAATAAATGCTGAAATCAGCAGCAAAGGCAGCAGGCCACACACACATCTAACAGCAAAGATACAAAAAGAGAAATTTTCATATACAGTAACATTACTCACGCATATACATGTATATATAACAACTATTTGATACAGAATACGAGAAATAAATAATGCACAGTATATAAAATATAAAAATAAATAAATAAATAATTGAATATAGGCAAACATTTATTTTATTTAATCACTGAAAATAAGGTGACTTAAATAGCTATATAATTAGATTAATTTGTGTGTTAATATTTAACTTGAGTTTTCTAAAAGATTTTACATTTAGTGATTCTTTCGTGTTTGTGCTTATTGAGCGATCAACTGTTAATTGCACCACTTGCTGCCAGGTTTACAATGGTCTGGCTCTCCTCGGAGATATCAGAGTAACGAGACAAATGAGAGTACAAAGTACCGCAAGCCGAGGCAATAATCAGTCAGTATGATTTTAACACGCCATAAGTGAAATACGCGAATAAGTTAAATGCGATGTACTACTACTATATGTGTTATATATTCGACAATGCAGTGATTCGAACGATAATCAGAAATGCTCATTGACCACGATGTGTTCTGTAAGCGCCCAATTTCTGAGTTAGGAAAGAAATACACCGAATCGAAATGGCATTATCCAGGAAATAAATATGGTGTATACAGGACTTTAATGAAATAATTTTTTACTGACAAACAATGCAAGGGCACAGATGAAAAGCGTGTTTCGCCACTTATCGAAAATCAGAACCTATCTAGATATCGGACACTAGGTTCATGCTACGAGTACCGTTGATTTTCAGAAAAGTATATACTCGTTTCTGAGTCTTAAATTTATCGGCCAGAGTCAGTATTACAGCAGAATTAGAATACATCCTAGCTTTAAAGAATTTTAGTCCCAACAAATGCATTTAGCTTCTCTTACCTAAAAATATAGAGGGTTTACTCTGATACTGGTGTTCACACTGATTAGGAACTGTTTTAGTCAGGTATACAAAGGTTTTTTCTATTTCGGAGAGTGTTGCAGAGTGTTGAGGTACATAAGATTTTTCATTACACATATCCCGTGCCCGTTATATCCAGAAATACATGATGTACGAGTATATATCTAAGTGCCAAACCATATATGGGCCGCATATAATAGAACCTAGGAATTGTTTCGATTGCCAATTCAGGTGTATGTTGAAACTTTATAACCACTTTCTTTTGTTATTGCCAAGTTCACCTCCCACGAGTCACGTGCCATAAAAGTATGTCATTAGAAATTTATTGCTGCTAATGCGCTTTTCGACAGTGAATGTGTGAACATTAGCTTCACTAGCATACGAGTGTGTCAACAAAATATGGTATATACATAGTTGCGCCGAATAGTATTTTAAGACCCACTTGGCAAAATGGCAAGATAGCTGCAGAGTTAACCCTAGATAAAAGTTAACTTGACGTTCTGCAACTGGGGCCTAAATATTTGGAAGTTAACCCATGTTGATTAGTACATTTCGTATATCTTCTGTATTTTGTTATCGCAAAGTCTCTTGAGCCTGATCGGAAATAATTTATAAACCACAAAAGACAAATAAAGCTCTGCAAATTTCTACTCCTGTATGTTATAATTATTTTGCCCAATTCTTAAACGCTTAAACTCCGCCTTAAGGACTTAAACAAACAAAACTTAAAGAAATAAGAATAATGCAATGCTTCGGTGTCGTGCATATGAATGTTCGGGCCTATATCTTAGTGATTCCGTTCAACAAAAATGCCACTTTAGCGATCTGATATACGATTATTCGATTTTAGCTAATCGAATATAAGGCATTCGAGTAATGGTATATCACGAGCTTGAAAAATGCGCCTTTTTTTGTTGAAACGAAATAATCAGCGAAAGAATGTGTGCTCGTCACCTTTCGGGTTTCGTACATTTAAGCTCAGCAATTATTGCAAATAAAGTGATTTCTCGGGCAAACGAAAATCATGCTCTACACAGTCAGCTTATGGTACCGTTCTGCTATATGGTGCAGAAGACGGACCATGACCACATAAGATTTAAGTGTTCACGAGAGAAAAGTTGTTCGAAAGATTTACGGGGCCTCTAAGGGTTGGCGCCGCTGCAGTACCGAAGAGGATTAATGATAAGCTGTTCGAGCCTTGCGCAGCCATCAGTATAGTCCAGCGAATTGAAAACCCAGAGGCTACGCTAGCTAGGCCATGTCATTCCAATGAAAGATGATGACTCCAGTAAGAAACGTACCGGCTATGGAAGCAGAAGAAGCTGAAAACGATTTTGATTCCTTCGGTGTGCCCAATTGGCCGCCAGTTAACATAGATAAGAAGCGACTTTTGCGCCTTGTTAGACGGCCATACCGTTTAAACGGTTAAGTGCTCAATGAAGTAAGGTAGTAAGAAGTTATTTAAAAAGCTATACCGTACAGAATATCATTTTAAAAACGTATTAAATCCATATTTCGCGAACTATCTCAGTACATATATGTAAACCTTTACCGTGGCTCTACATATGCGCTTTCAGCGAACATAATTTTATTAATAGCTTGCAAATATGGTTCCGTCAGTTGAGTGATAGAAATTTTGTTTTTATTAGCGGGGAAGGAAATGATCGAACTGTCAATTGAAAGAAATTACCTTTATGTATGTATTGTAAGGAAAAGGTTTTCTAAATTATTTTTCACACTTCACTATATTAATGCATCAAAAACACTCATTGACGCGTTCAGAAAGTTATTACTCAACGACTGTTCAAAGTTGTATTATGTTGAAAGCGGACAATATAACGCTCGAACCATCCGTTGTAGAAAGCTTACCCCTATTGTCTGTATATAAGAACGTGTAAAAACAAAATATTATCGGCGTTTAAACTTATTTGTTTTCAGATTACAACTTGGCTCCCTGGGCTTAAAGACCGCACTCGTGAAACTATCGGCGAAGACTTGAAGATGTAATATGAAATTTGGCACAAATAATGTGCGCAACTCAACACTGACAACGTTTTCCTTTTATATCGCATAAGTCATGCATACACAGGAGGCGTTTTTTGCCTAATGCTTAAAGCAAACATTTCATACACATAAATCGAAATAGTAACAAACATAGAACAAATCCGGTGTTTAAGAAACGCAAAGTGGCGTAAAAATAGGGTGGAAGGCTGGCAAAATGCCACGGGCCCCCCAAACGAGAGGGGCCCGCGTGCCAAGAGCGCCGCGAGCTCAAAAATATATTTTTACATTGTAAATGAGTATTTTATTTTATTCGAAAAGTATTATTTTATAAGTTCCAAAGTGAGAAAATTAAAGACCATAATACAGTTTCAAGTTAATCTTTAAGCATTTCAACCGCAAACTAAACAAAGAGATGTTGATTCATTTTTTAGAGATGTGATATGCATATTTTTAAACAATTCAACAAATTTGCAGATGCCGTAGCGGAGTCGCGCATAAACCATGTAGGTCCCGTCCGGCCAATTTGTAGAGGAAAATCAAGAGGAGCACGACGCAAATTGGAAGAGAAGCTCGCGCCTTAGATCTCTTCGGAGGTTATCGCACCTTACATTTTTTTTTATCAAAATATGGAATATTTTATCAATTTTATACTCGAATAAAGGAAAGTGAGTATTCAACTTCAATAACATTAAAAACATTAACCCTATCTATAATGCGAGGACGTTATGATGTGGTTTTTGCCTTATAAGTTCAGTTTGTTGAAGTCCAAAATGCGCTGACGACATACATTCCGTTAAATTTCAAATCAGATGAAAGAAATAAAGCTGTTTCACTAAAAAGAAGATCGAAAACTACAAGTTTTGTTATGTTATTGGTTTTCCATTGCAAGATCCTAATTACTATCGATGCAGCCTCTAAAGCACTTCAGTCTAAAACCAACGCTTCATTAAGGCTTTCAAATGCCTTAAAAGCGATTGAAAATTTATCTTGAAGATTTTAATGAAAGGTATCGGCATGAATTTGAAAATTGCAAATGAAGCGAATAGTGGAGCAGAAAATGATCCATCACTCCTGGCATTTTCTAAAAACTCACCAGAGGATGGTAAAATGCCATTTTGATGAGCTTTGCCAAGATGAGCGTCTCCAAATCGGGAAAGTTTGTTCCAATGAATATATTTTATCGAGTATTGGACATCACTATAAACAAAGTGAAATCGCGTTTCTTTCCAATGAATGAAATTGTTTCGAATTTCTGTGTTTGCAGCCTTCCACTTAAAAGTTTTAAATGACACTGATCTATTAAAAAAGGTTTGCTGAGATATATTAAAAGAGGACAGTAAAGAAAAAGAAATAGGAAAATCGTCGTGCACCTTGCGGATTTATAAAAATAAAATTCATTTAGCCATGTCCGTCTGTCCGTCCGTCCGTAAACACGATAACTTGAGTAACTTCTGAGGTATCTTGATGAAATTTGGTATGTCGGTTCCTGGACACTCATCTCAGATCGCTATTTAAAATGAACGAAATCGGGCTACAACCACTCCACTTCTTCGATATCGGAAATTTCTAAAACGCGAAAAGTGCGATAATTCATTACCAAAGATGGGATAAGCAATGAAACTTGGTAGCTGGCGTTGACCTTATGACGCAAAGTAGAAAATTTGAAAATTTTGGACAATGGGCGTGGGCACCGCCCACTTGTAAAAGAAGCAATTAGAAGTTTTGCAAGCTGTAATTTGGCAGTCGTTGAAGATCTTATGATGAAATTTGGCAGGAACGTACTACTATTACTATATGTGTGCTAATAAAAATTAGCTAAATCGGATGACGAACACGGCAATTTAAAAAAAAATTCTGTTTAGTCATTTTAACATACAAAAATTTAAAATCTTTACAGTATATAAGAAAATTATACCAACATTCTACTCCTGTAATGATATGCGTGCAACAAAATACAAAAATAAAGAAAATTTCAAAATGGGCGTGCTCCGCCCTATTTTATTTAATTTGTCTAGAATACTTTAATGCCATAAGTCGAACAAAAATTATACAATCCTTGTGAAACTTGGTAGGGGACATAGATTCTATGACAGTAACTGCTTCTGTGAAAATGGGCGAAATCGGTTGAAGCCACGCCCCAGTTTTTATATACAGCAGTCGACCGTCTGTCCTTCCGCTAGAGCCGTTAACACGATGAACTTGCGCAAAAATCGACTAAACCTAGTTCACGTACTTATCGGAACTCACTATATCTTGGTATAAAATATCGCCGAAATCCGGCTATGACCACGCCCACTTTTCCGATATCGAAAATTACGAAAAATGAAAAAAATGCCATAATTCTGTACCAAATATGAAAAATGGGATGAAATATGGTAATTGGATTGGTTTATTGACGCAAAATATAATTTTAGAAAAAACTTTGTAAAATGGGTGTGACACCTACCATATTAAGTAGAAGAAAATGAAAAGTTCTGCAGGGCGAAATCAAAAGTCTTGGAATCTTGGCAGGAATAATGTTCGTGATATGACATATATAAATAAATTAGCGGTACCCGACAGAAGATGTTCTGAGGTACCCTGCGTCCACATTTTGGTCGATATCTCGAATACGCCTCCACATATACAACTAAAGACCACTCCTTTTAAAACCCTCATTAATACTTTTAATTTGACACCCATATCGTACAAACACATTCTAGAGTCACCCCTGGTCCACCTTTATCCTGAAATGGCGTCCACCTATAAAACTATGGCGCACCCCCTTTTAAAATAATCTTTAATACACTTCCATTTGAAACCGATGTCATACAAAAACACATTCCAGGGTTACCCTAGGTTCATCTTGCTAAATGGTGATTTTCCCTTATTTTGTCTCCAAAGCTCTCAGTGCTGAGTATGTAATGTTCGGTTACACCCGACTTAGCCTTTCCTTACTTGTTAAAACAAAATTGTTAAAACCTACTTAAGAAACTCTACGAGACAAGAAAGGTAATGAAACTTCGCTATTCTGTCTATTGCAAAATTCTATAGCCGGATCTTTAAAACTTTGATGTGTCTCTAAACTTTTACGGAACATAAATCTCGGAAACAAAAACATTCTTCTTAATAAATATCTTATTGAATATATATTGTTATTTCTATTACATTGTAAATTCATTCACGACTCCGCACTGGGCTAGCTTGGACTACAGACCATTCTCTCGTGCCTAAGAGAGGAGGCCTATGGCCATTAGTGGGACATATAAAACGAGCAATTGTGTACGCTGAAAATCTCGAAGTTTATTCAAATTAAACTGAATAGCAACGTGACGATTTTTATAGGCTCCCATCAAAAGAATTTGCCACGGGCCCGGATGGTATCGTTACGCCACTGCTCTCGCATTTGCGAAAAAAACAAATTTTTTTAATATAAGTGGATGGTGTTATTGAACCACCGATTAGATATCAGATAGCGAATTAAAGAACGAGGTACTTAGTAGCAGAAACTCAAAGTTCGAAGTTTTTAAGTTAGATAGATGTTGGTTTAGTGTGCGATTTATTTGTCGCTATATTTTTATTAATCAAAAAAGCTGTTATCACTAACGTTTTTAGCGGACATTTTTCGTCGGACTAGAGATACATGAAAATTTTACAATCAAATGAAAACTTTTTAGGGAAGGTCATGAAAACAAACGCTTAAAAACCAATTCGAAAAAAAAGTGCAGTATGGGTACGCGTAGTGAACTTTTTCCCGAGCCCAAATCCTATCGAAAAATCGATGGCGCGATATCGGTTAATAAATCGACCCAGTCTAATATACATACATATATAGAGTAACAGTAGTAACGCGGGCAACCGTGGTGTCATGGTAGCGTGCTCCGCCTATCACACCGTATGCACTGGGTTCAACTCCCGGGCAAAGCAACATCAAAAATTTTAGAAATAAGGTTTTCAATTAGAAGAAAAATTTTTCTAAGCGGGGTCGCCCCGCGGCAGTGTTGGCAAGCGCTCCGGGTGTATTTCGGCCATGAAAAGCTCTCAGTGAAAAACTCATCTGCTTGCAGATGCCGTTCGGAGTCGGCATAAAACATGTAGGTCCCGTCCGGCCAATTGTAGGGAAAATCAAGAGGAGCACGACGCAAATTGGAAGAGGAAAGCTCGCTTAGATCTCTCGGAGGTTATCGCGCCTTACATTTATTTATTTTTTTTCCTTATATAGATAACTTCGGGTATATGGTATAGGCGGCTAATAGTACAACCTCTAGCTTCCCAAGGCAAGTCGGTTCTATGTACGGAGCGACTCGGGATTTTTCCCGACCACAGACTGTCAATTTCAGTGTAACCCCATTAATCTTCTTCTTTACTCTGTTTCATTGTGTCTCGTGTAAGGGATGGCTTGCATCGGACAGATTGTCCTGGGCTGACCACAAAACCCGACGTCCACGTAACTTTTATAAATCTTTGTGCGCCCTTAGCTGTTACGCCCAAGGGCGTCCCTTAGTCTACGCTAAGCGCCCCCCCCCACTACCTTCCAGCAGCCCGCTGTCTCAGCAAGTCACAACAAGACCCGCGCTGCTGCTCGAGCCCCACGGCCCAACAACTCAAACAGCTGCTACCACCATAAACTACCATTTTCGTAGTAGAGTCGGTTAGCAATGATGAGTATCAGCCCCTGCCCCCGTCTTCTCCCCACTCTTTTCGGCAGCAATAGTCGTAGGTCAGGGGAAAAGACTCCTAGTCCTCTTACTCCGTTTGAACCGTTTTGCCAGCAGCAGAAGATGCATGTTGCGAAATCCGCCCAATGCAGCTCCAGCCATGAGCCACTCAAATGTTCTGGTCTAGCGACGGCACCCCCGCCGGTTTCATCGGCTCCATGTTGCCAGGTCGCAACACAATAATCAGGGTACCACAATGTTGCCCAAGGGACGCCCCAGTCCCGGGGCCACCACACAACAGCAATGCGTCCTACGCCTCTCAACCCAGCGTAAGTCGGCACCTTCACTTTAACCCAGAGTGGCGACGTCTCCCCTAGGCACTCAGAATTCTGCCCCCAGTTAAAACTGCATTGACTAAATACGCGAAGATACGGAAGATAGTCGATGTCATGAAGCGGCCTAACATCCTGCATTGCTGCGATTCAAGGAGACTAAACTCACAGCGAGATCTGCATTGCAGACCTGCTGGGTGAATGTCCGCAGAAAAGATCGCGAGAGCCGGAAAATGGAGGCGGCCTCGCGTTTATCATACACACTCTGTGCAATATTATATATTTGATCCTGGCATCGACCGCAGGGACAATGTTCAGTAAGAAGTCAAGGCCTAATCGTAAGGTCAGGCGGATGCAAACTAGAAATATCACCACGTCTACATCCCTCCTGCCACCGGCTGCCACAGTGGGTACCGCGTCTAATAATCAGCGCCTTACTCACTGGCAACAATCGCATTATCTTAGGCCAGATTTCAATGACCATCACGATCTATGGGATTAAATTGCCGGGCGGACAGTAGGGGTTGAGATGTTCGGCGAGATCAAAATATAGAAAAAAACGTACGTTCGCACAATTCACAGGAGACGCCCCCCACACGTGTGGTAGGAAGCTAATCACCGTTCGGCAGATATCTCAATCGGAGCGACAGAACTCGTAACAGCGTCAATGGCAGCGATGGTAAATTGCATCCGACCACCTGCCTATACTTATTGTCGCTCACGAGACGTACCGCCGATCATCGTCACAGAAAAGCGCACTTCATAAACTTCAAAACAGAATTGGGGACGAATATAAATCGGTTCTAGGTTTCCGGAGCGGACTCGGGATGTTCCCGACCAACGACTGTCATTCAGTGTAACCCATTTAATGTGTTGAGTCCAATCCCACAAAATTGTAGATACCTCCCAGCAGCTCCTTTGCAGCAGGACTGCTTCATGATCGCTTGCTCCGGAAGGTATCGAATCCAATCAGGGTCCGTACTCCTGACCCAGTCAATGAGAAATGGTTTGCTTGGCATCCTGCCGGCGAAAAGACCATCAGGTGTGGTCGCATGTAAGGGATGGTTGCATCGACAGGTTGTCCTGGGTGACCCCAAAACCCGACGTCCACGAACTTTTTAAATCTTTTGTGGCTCCTGCTGTATTCCAAGCCCACGGGGTCATTAGTCTTACGCCTCAAGCGCCCCCCCACCCCCCCCCCCCCACCCCCACTACCTGCCAGCAGCCCCGCCTGTTCAGCAAGCCACAACAAGGACCCGCTGCTGCTAGCAGCCCCACGGCGACACAACTCAAACAGCTTGATTACCACTCATAACTACCATCTGCGTAGTAGAATCGGTAGCAAGACTGCAGGCATCATCCCTGCCCCGTCTTCTCCCCCCTCTTTTTCCGGCAGCAATCGGTTGGTCAGGGAAACAAGACTCCTAGTTCCCTACCCCCGTTGCACCGTTTCGCCAGCACAACATATTATGTTTGATCGACATCCCGCCCATGCAGCTCCAGGCCATCGACGTTTAGCCACTTTCATAGAGTTTTGGTTCGCGACGGCAACCCCCGACGCGTTTCATGCGCCATAGGTGCTCAGGTCGAACCAAAATAGCACCATCCGGGTCCCCAATGACGCGACCCAAGCACGCCCAGTCTAGGGCACAAACAGAAATTGAGTTCCTAGCATTCCTCAACCCCCGCCCCCACCCACCCCCCCCTGTAGGTCATCCCCGTTATATATACTCCCAGAGTGACGACATCTCCCCCTATGCACTTCAGAATTCTGCAGTAAACTGTAAGGACTAACTGGAAAGATACGGAAATAATCGATTCATAAGCGGCATAAAATCCGCATTACGCGATTCAAGAGGACAAACTCACAGAAAGATCTCATGTAGAACCTGGGTATAAATCCACAGAAAAAATACGCGAGAACGAAAATGTAGGCGACCTCGCGTTTACATACACCACCCTGTGCAATATAATATACTTGATCCTAACATCCGACGCAGGGACAATGTCTTAGAACTACAGGCCTATCTGTCCGGTCAGCGACGCAGACTAGAAATCATCAAACATCTACATCCATCCTGCCACCTGTGCCCCAGTGGAATACCGCCCAAATATCAGCGCCTTACTCACTGAGCAACAATCGCATTATCTTAGGCGATTTCAATGCCGTCACATTCATGGCATTCAAAATTTGCGGGTGGACAGTAGGGAGTGAGATGTTGGCGGATCAATAGAAGAAACGACGTTCTGCACAAAAGCGGAGACCCCCACACGTATGTAGTAAGCTGTAACAGTCGCCAGATATCTCAATCGAGAGCGCCAGAATCGTAAACTGCGTCAACAGGAAAGTGGACGAATATAATCTTTTACAGACAACCTTTGCTGCCCTCCTTATCAAGCACTGATGCCGCCAAGAGGTTCTTCATCGTGCCTTCCCAAGTTCAGAATCCGCCCGGCTCGAACTACATTCCCTTGGTAAGATAGAATTCCCGAAATTCGGCCACTCCCCGGCGGAAGGGCCGCAAACTAGCGATGAGAACGTGACATTCTCAAGACATCTTGATCAGTCGATCCAAAAATAAAAGGAATAAACAACACAAGCGGGCGAAATGGAAAAAAAAAGGAGCACAAGAGTTGTACCTCCTACCCCCGTGTGGGTAAAACTTTGGTCCACGTGCAGAGTCCTATACCGAATCCGTCTAAGACACAAAGACAAAGTTCTCATCGCTGTGGGCGATCATTTCAAAGTGACGTGTCGGATGCGAAAAAATGCGCGAGCCGCTGTTCTGCCGACAAATATATAATGCATTACTACCGTCGACACAAGATAGAACGGCAGGGTCAACAGACTCGACAAATAAACACAAATTCAGCGCGCGCACAGCCACCTCACGCTAAAGAGGTGACGGACGCCATGGTCACACGCATAACATCCAAAGCAGTGGGCCAGACGGCACTAGCCATGCCGATGCTAAAAGAATTCACCTAGGGAAAGAAGTTTCAAATATTTAGCGCATGTCTCACCTGTCTCTTCCACTTGTCATACCGAAAAATGGAAAATTGGCACAAGTGGTCGCTACTAAAGCCTGGAAATCCAGCTAACATAGGAGAGTTGTATCGTCCGATATCTCTCCTATCGCCAGTAGCAAATACGCTTGAATCCATTTTGCCCGCCTACTTCCAAGCAAATTTGCAGCTAGCCTGTCATCAGCATGGCTTCAGAAAACTCCATAGCACTACCACTGCGCTAAATGCCATTACACCCAGATAAATTGCGGTTTAAATCAACCGCAGCATAGAACAGTACTCGTAGCGCAGACCTATCAAAACTTTTGATACGGTCAACCATGGCTCGTACTGCAGGACCTGGAAGGATCGTACCCTTCCCCCATGTCTAAAGGAGGACCGCAAAATTATTGGGTGGTCGGCAGGCATCGGTGCAATTAGAAACGAAACATCAAAACAAGAAGATTAAACAAGGTGCCACAGGTGGTATCCTGTCCCCCTTTGTTAATTTCACATATCTAAGCTACCTCGCACCGGAAGGAGTCACAATCGTTCTACGCCGATGACTGCACAATAATGTCCACAGGCCCAGCCCACAGATCGAGAGCTAGCAAGATGAATAAACGGCTACCTCCCTAATCTCTCATTTTTCGCCTCGCGAAACCTGGCATTATCACCGACTAAATCTCCGCGACCTTATTTACAACATGGACGTTCCCAAATGTCGACCATTTTGAACATCCACGTCGATGGCACTACGCTACCGACTGTCCCCACCCCAACAATCTCCACACCCAAAATCGTGGGTGTGACGTTGATCAGATCTACATTTTGTGAGCAGCAGCCGCATTGTCCGAGAGAATTCAGAGCCGTAACAAAATCCTTCAAAATCCCTCGCTGTACGGTACTTGGGGAAAAGATAGAGAAACGCTCATGACTACATATAAAAGCAATTAGCCAGAGGATTACGTGCTACGCGTCACCAATAGTTCGCCAAGCCTTAAAATTACCCACTGGAAGAAGCTACAGCCTGCCAAAAATACTGCTTCAATCAGAATCGCCAAGGGCTGTCTTCTTATGTCCCCAGAAACACCATCTGCATAATGAGGCGAGAACACACCCCATTAGGGAGAGAAATGAGATGCTGACAAACAGTTCTTGTGACTAGCAGAAACCTGAGATCCCAACAGACATCTGATTGATGAGCCAGCACCGCCTAGGGCTTAAGAGTCATCTCCGGAAGCATTTTGAGGAAATACGGCACCTGAGAACCAGCGTATAAAGCGAAAAAACACAAGCAGGTCCTTGGTGAACTCCACAAATAGGCGTCGGAACCTTATGCCGGGATTTGCCCGATGAATTCAGTACTCAAAGAAAAGTATCCAAAACTCGCGGAGAGGAACGCATACTCCCCAGGGAAACGCGTGTCACTCTTGCCTCAACTTCGTCTGATACTGTACAGGTTTAAACTCTACCTATCCAGAATCAACCCGCATACAAAATGTATGCCCCGCTTGCAATGTGCCCCACATGACACCAACCATCTCTTTAATTGTATGTGGAACAACGCCTCTAACACCCTTTCTTATGGTCCACCCTGTTGAAACAGCATGTTCCTTGGACTCTGTTAGAGGATATTATGACAATTTGTGATCGGTCGCGGCCTGTTAGGTGGAGCGAAGCACTGCTACAACAACAACAACAACAAAAACATGGTACACCTCTCTATCTTATGAGTTATTTGCACTGTGCAACGCCGGCTACAAAAACAGCTGTTAAATACGAATAAGAAAATGAAAAAAAATTACAGCGCTGACAGCTGCCAGTTCTCTTTCAGTTCTTGAAAACACGTTGGTTGCACATGTACGACTTTTTAAGACATTGTAGTAGGAAACGGTTTTTTATTCCGCAACAATATACGGATAAGTACAAATATCTTTTAAATCGATAATATACAACCAATATTCTATTTTTAGATGATTTATAAACTAGATAAAGTTTTATTATAAAAAAGTTAAAATTTGGGTAAATGAAAGAGGAGTATAATAGTACACTCGTGATGGGGTCATATGGTATAGTGTACCATATTTCACTCCCCATGTTCAGTACGTCAGTATGTTAATTTAGTGGTGGAATTTTACAGCAAGAATGCAAAAAAGGGTGTACGAAGCTATGGATTTGCAGAAAATATGCGACATGGCCATAGCAGCAGTGAGAAATGACGAAATGGGGATTTTGTTGGCATCAAAAAGGTTTGAAGTCCACACACTACACTACAACGCATGGCCAGAAGCCAAACGCCGGTTAAGGAGCTTCTTTCAGCAAAGCTGGAAGAAAATCAGTTTCACCAAGAAATCGAACGCGAACTTGTAAAATACTCTTTAGAGATGGAGTTCCGATTTTGGGGGTAAGAAGATTCGACCTGCGATCGCTGGCATACCAAATTGTTAATGAAAAACAACATTCAAATAAATTTAGTATTATGAAAATGCGCAGGAAAGGAGTGGCTGTATGGATTTTGTAACGGCATAGTGAAACACTAAGCTTGTCAACTCCGGCACTTCTTTTGATAGAGCAAAGGATTTACTCGCGAAAATGTGCTCTCGTTTTACAACTTGTTAGAATGAGTATGTTAAACATACTTTCAGCAACACGCATTGAATGTGGAATGAACGGGTTTGTCAGTTGTGCAGTCTCGCACCAAAAGTTATGCACAAAAAGGAAAAAGCAATAGCGAGATGACTTCCGCAGAACGCGATCTTTATAACTGTCATTACGTACATGAGCGCTGGTTGCTCATTTTGTTCCACCTTATTTTATTTCCCAGAAAAACAATCATCACTCCTTATGAAGGATGCACCACCCGTGAGCGAAATCGGTCGTGCCATCTCCTCTGGCTGAGTGCAAATACCGATCTTCACAAATTAGTTCAAACATTTCTTGGGAGTTACAAAGCCAAGAAAAGAATAAACTATTCTATTATCTTAGATGGTCATTATTCTCACACGCGAAACAACAAATTACTTGATCTAGCCCGTGATAACGGATCTGTTATATTTCCTCACCGCACACTCTACACATAATGCAGCCATTGGACAAAACTTCCATGACCACTTAAAGTATATTATAGTGACGAAGTAAGGCGTTTTACTCGATATCAGGACGAAAAGTGACACTATTGATTTGGTCGGACTGTTTACAAAAGCATATTTGCGAGTCAAAGTGGTCAAATAGCTATCAGTGGATTTAGAAGCACTGGAATCTTTCCGTGGATAAACATATTTTTTCTGAAGCTGATTTTAAGCAGGCGAAAGGAAAATGTGCAGGCAGAATCTGTCTCAGTCCAGGACATCCATAAGGAAAATGCAATGCCTGAAAACTCAGAGTTTGCTGCACACATTAAAGACAAACGTGACCACTACTAGCACCGGATTATCCCACGTATTTTTCATAAACTGTTCTACGAATACTGTGAATATAGGTAAGCATTTATTTCCACAAACTCCCAACAATTAATGTTTACCGGCGATATTTCTTTGCAAGCAGCTGCAAATACATTACACTTGGGAGATTCTCCGCCAAAATACGAGAATCGTAAGCAATAGAGGAAGGAGTATAAGCCAACAGTTTTAACCACGTATCCGTATAAAGCCGAGCTACAAAGTAGCTTGTCAAAAATAGCCAACGAAACTCCTCCAAAAAACTAAACAGTGAGCTAAGAAAGTATTTCGTCATAAAAAGACACGGCGGGAATCTAGTACCGACTCCGATCAAAGTGTAGTTCTAGAGAATCGGATGAAGAAAAGTTCTACGATGTTCCTCCTCAAAGTCAGTTTGTGTATTTCTGCAATAAAAGCTGGAAGACCATACTAAAGTCAAACATGGACTTCGGGGTTACAGTGCGAGTAATCTGGGGCTCACGACATATGCATCCTGAAAAGAAGTGCCATATTTCTTCTGGCCACTCCAGTATAGTAAAGTAAATAGTTACTACTTTGTCTCTCTTTACATTATTTGTGTTGACGTAGATTCCAGTAAATTATTTTTTCATATATTTTTTTAATGAATTGGTCTTTTTTGTTAGCCTTAAGGCGTTTTGGAAATGATATAATGCCAGAGCTTTATTCTAGTCATGTTGCATTTCAGTGTTCTAATAAAATTGTTTATCAATGACATTCTCTCACAACTGAAGAAAAGTGGAACAAAGGCTGCAAAAGTGTCGACTCGAAAAATAACGATGA
>JARSSU010019449.1:0-44836 GCA_029619165.1 Eurosta solidaginis
AGCATGTCCTATGGAGAGACCATTGTTTATGCTTCAAACGAGTTGTCGGCGGGTCTCTTCTTCTTTATACCCCTACGGGTACTGTTGGAAGGTCCTTTTTGTATGTTCGACACTTCTTTTGTACCCCTTTGAGTACTGGTCGAACACTTCCCTCTTTGTAACCCCGATGGAAGTGTCCCGACTGGCCCATTTTTTGTATCCATACGAGTATTGCCGACATATTCTTCTCGGGCCCCTACACCGAGTTACACAATATATTTTGTTCGCCCTCTGGGTAACTGTAGGACAAGTCCTCTTTCTACCGTACCGGAATTTCTTACAGATTTATAATTTTTTAACCTCAGGAATAAGGCAATATTCTACTTGTTTCGGATTGGTTTTTGTAAATAATAAAACAAAAAAATGTTTCGATAATGGAGCATATGGTCCTAGTATTTTAGGTTCGGTATAGAGCTTCACATTTTTCTTAAATAATGCCATTCAATCACATTTAATCTTTTTATTTTATTCATCTCGCTGCTGTTTGTTATACTCAGCGTGTTTTGCACACAGAGTATATTAGTTTTGATTGGATAACGGTTGGTTGTACAGGTATAAAGGAATCGAGATAGATATAGACTTCCATATATCAAAATCATCAGTGCACATTGAGCCATATCTGTCCGTCCGTGAGTTCGTTAACACGATAAGTTGAGTAAATATTGAGATATCTTCACCAAATTTGGTACACGAGCTTATCTGGCCCCAGAATAGATTGGGGCGCCCACTTTTTATATATATAACATTTTGGAAACACAAAAAACCTGATTATTTAGTAAATATCACGCCTAGAATGTTGAAATTTTACATGTGGACTGATATTGAGACTCTTGATAAAATAAATTTTTTTTAAATGGGAGTGGCACCGCCCACTTGTGATAAAATCAATTTACAAATATTATTAATCATAAATCAAAAATCGTTTAGACCTATCGTAAATTCGGCAGAGGGGTTCCCTTTACTATAAGGAATGCTTTGAAGAAAAATTACGAAATCGTTAAGGACCACGCCCATTTTACATAAAAGATTTTTAAAACCATACTTGCCGCTGAATTGTGGTGTAGCTATTTGTTGAAGGATGAATCATGGTGGAATTAACATGCAATGTGTCTGTTACATATATCATATTCTGAAGTGACGTTGTAGTTGACAATCAAAGAGAGAATGACAGACGTCATTGATGTGGCACAGCAGTAATTTTAAAATGGGCTTTCAGTTTCGAAGCTAAATCCAAGAAATTAGGATCCTAATGAATGGGTACAGATTTGTCCTATGCGAACACTTTTATATAAAAGATTTATATGAGAGGGACAGGTGTTGTCACATTTGTGTCAGTATGTTGGTAAGCTTGATGTGTGTGGGCTATGTGACTTTGTATTATAGAATGTTACTTTTTAAATTGAATTATACGTTTAAATTGGAAACCTAAGTTTTTGAATATGGTACCGTACTACACCGCCCCTTTTAGAAAGAATGACTAAATTTTTCTATTTTTTTGGGAGCTATAACGCCGAGAAAAATTAACGGCTCGTAATATTGGGTACCAAATTTTCCCTATAGTAGTAAATATTTATAGTAAAAATGAACGGATCGGTTAAAAACCGCGGCAACTTAGATATAAACAAGTTTAAAGGGTCGTAGACCTAAGAATAATAAGCTATAACTTAGCAAAAATAGTTTTTGAATCATGATATATTCACTTATCACTTCTACTGTAAAGGAAGTGGGGAGACATTTTTCTTTTTAAACAGGCGGTGCCACGTGGTTTTTGTATAAAGTAACGTTAATCGTAATGAAATGTACATTTGAAGCTCACGCTGAGTATATATGTTCGGTTTACAACCGAACTTTAGACAACCTTTACTTTTTTTTATTATATTTTTCATTGGCTTCAACAAAGTTCAAACTGACTCAACTGATGCACAAATATACCCAAAAGGACTATAGGGATCCATTACCCAATGTGGAAAAGAGATCATCGCACGATTTTTGCAGGGTAACCGTTCCACAAAATCTCTTACTACCAACCGACAATGTTATTTTAACCAAGTACGGTCATCTGTTGTTTTAATTAACAGTTTTTCATGAATTCTTAGATGACGTTAATAGAGCAGAGCTATTGGCTCAGCGTGGTTTATGGTAGGGTACTTGCATACCACACCTAATATCCTGTGTTAAGGCCAGGAAAACAACATTTATATCTCTAGAAAATGTTTTTTTATTAGAAGAAATAGCCTGGGGTATTCTTTTTGTGTCTGTGCTGTGGTTTTTCATTTGATGACATTTTTTTTTTCGATTTGGTCTTTGAAACCATCATTAAAATCAATAATTTTTGCGAAGATAATTTAACAGCTATTAGCGTTGGGTACAAATTTACAGAAATATCGGTTGAATTGACCTATAATTCGTTTGATTTTACAGCTTTTTTTTCAGTGAATAATATGGCCGTTTCGACTACATTTATTCATTTTTATACAAAAAAATTTTAATTTGTGCACCCAAACTTTATTGTTTTGTAAATTGGGATATGTAAAACAGGATATTTTTTTTTTGGAGTCTTGTTCTCACAATTTATTAATATTTTTTTGCTGTTTTCACTTTTTATACTTAATTTTATTATATTTGTTGGCTATTTATGTTGTTGTTGCGCGTTAGTTTGAAAAATAAATTTAGAGTTTTTTTTCGTGTCGAGTGAGTGAAAGCGGATTTGAAAAAGACTGCGCACAAGCGAGCCTATTAAAGTATTTTTAGTATAGCGAATTTGGCAGATTCCAAAGGCGAGCGCATTAAAAACCAACCATGCTCAATTCAAACACTTGAATAAACTTAAATTTTACCAATGCAATTATATTTTTCATGCAACAGTTGGGTTGGTTTTTTTCGGCTTCAAAGCTTTTGAAGACTACGTCAACTTTTTTTGTGTTTTTTTTTGTTTTTTTGTTTTTATATACGTAATTCTTTTAAACTATGCCTTGTTGAATTACTAGAGTTTTACTTGCTGATAAACTTGTTACGTTGCACGTTCTCACTTGTGCATAGTAAATAATATTTGGTGTGCATAAATATGCAGTGAGTGCGAAAATCGAAGCTTACAACGTATTTTGTTTCTAAACTACACATATAAACTTAGTATAGGATCATTCGAATAGGTACACAAAAAATACCTTGTACGTGTTAATACGCCGGAAGGTCACCATATCTTCTTTATGATGAATGAAAGCTGTTGATGGGAGCTTTAGATAAAGTATTTTTTTGTAAGGACCAGGGACCGATTGGCCTGGTGCTAACACTGAGACAGGGCCTTTTTGGGTGCACAAACAACTACACCTCAGGCATTCCTCAAAGCTATATATACTATTTCTTTTTTTTTATGTTCTTTTTTTTGATTTGCAGGGGGGGGAGAGGAACAGGAGGTTCGATCTATTTTTTTTCCCCCCCTTTTTTCTTCATCTCTTTGTTATATGCTTCTTATTGCCTTTTTTTTTGTTTTTTTTTTCTTTGTTTCTTTTTTTTTTTTTTTTTTTCTTTTTCTTTACTTTTTTCTTTTTTTTTGTTTGCTTTTTTCTTTTTTTTTTTTTTTTTCATTCTTTTTTTTTTTTTTTCTCTTTTTTTTTTTTTTTTTTTTTTTTTTTTGTCTTTTTTTCTTGTTTTTTTTCGTTTGTTTTCTTTTTTGTGTCTCTGTTTATATTTTTTGTTTTTTTGGTTCTTTTTTTTTTTTTTTTTTTTTTGTTTTTCCTTTTTCTTTTTTTTTTTTTTTTTTTTTTTTCTTTTTGTTTCTTTCTTTTCTTTTATTTTTTTTTTTTCTTGTTTATTCTTTTTTTTCTTTTTTTTTTTTTTTCTTTTTTGTTTTTATTTTGTTTTTTATTTTTTTTTTCTATTTTTTTTTTTTTTTTTCTATTTATTTTTTTTTTTTTTTTTTTTTTTCTTTTTTCTATTTCTTTTTTTGTTTTCTTTCTTTTTGTTGTTTGTTTTTTTTTTTTTTACTTTTTTTCTGTTGGCTTTTTTGTTTGTTTTCTTCTTTTTTTTTTTTTTTTTTCTTATTTTTCATTTCTTCTTTGCTCTCTTTATTCTTATGTCTTCTTTTTTAATTCTTTTTCTTTTTTTTCTTTTTTCTCATTTTTTTGTTTCTAATTTTGCTTTCTATTTTTTTTTTTGTTTTTAGTTCTTTTGTTTTTTTCTTTTTTTTTCTTTTTTTTTTTTTTTTTTTTTTTTTTTCTTTGGACTGGGACTGAGACGGGGAGTGGGATTGGAACAAAATACATAGCACTCTATGGGACTGACAATAAGTGATGGAGAAGAATGAGAAGACTAGAGAGAAGAAAATAGAGGGAAGGAGAAAGAGATTGAGAAGGCGATAGATTGAGATGAAGATAGAGAGATAGGGATAGATGAAGCGAAAAAGAAGTGAGGGAAAATACGGAGAGGAAAAAGAGGCGCAGAGAAGGAGAACTGCAGAGGAGGAGTGAATAAAAGGAGAAAGAAAATAAATGAGGGGAGGGAGGGGGTTGGGCAGTGTAAGATGGAAAAAGCTTCTTAAATGTATGCAGATGGACCAAATTTAGGACAGAATAACGTCTGCCGGTCCTTTGTATGAAATTAAGGTTAACATGGGGGTAAATTCCTATTGAAATCATTTTTTGTGTAAAAATGCACATTTTTTGTACGATTCATGTTGAAAAAAAAGTCTAATATTTTGATTACATCCTAAAAGTACGTAGTTTACACAAGAAGTGTGCAAAAGTTATACATGCTTTGTAATTTCATACAACATGTGTAAATATTTCGGTCACTTATTATCGTATTTTGCTTCAGGTAACAGTCAATTTTCATTTTCTGTAGTCGCGTTTGTCATCTCGAGTCGAAAAAGTGAATAAGCTATTAAATATATGTAAATATAAATAAATGAAGCTTTAAAAATATATTGGCAATGTTTATGTGTAAAGATGCCATGGTTGAAGGTGTCACCACTGTGTACCACAAATTCAATTGTTTGATGGCTTCTGGCGACCCTTAGTGTTTAAAATCGCGCTCTTGGAGTGTAAATACGGGGGTTGCTATTTATATTTTGAGCCTTTGGCAACACTAATTGTTGCCGGAATTTGGAGGCCGTCGTAGTGTGATATCCTGCTCGATCCTGGGTTCAAGCCCCGCGGGAAAAGCACATCAAAATTGTTTTGGAACAAGTTTTTTCATTTAGAAGAAAATTTTTCTAAGCGCAGTTGCCCCTCTGCAGTGAAAACTCATCTGCCTTGCAGATGCCGTTCGGAGTCGGCATAAAAAACAAGTAGGTCCTGTCCCGCCAATTTGTAAGAAAAATTAAGAGGAGCACGACGCAAATTGGAAGAGAAGCTCGGCCTAAAATCTCTTCGGAGGTTATCGCGCCTTATATTTTATATCTTAAAAATCAAGGGACCAGTTTGCGTTCAAACAGACAGACGGACACACGCACATGGCTTTATCAACTCACATCGTCAGCCTCATCATTTCGGTATATTTATTGGTGGGCCTATCTCTTCTCTTTAAAGATTTGAAGTTCGTGACAAATAATATACCATTTCATTTTCATGAAAGTTATGAAAAGAAATGCATGGTGCAATTTTTTTTGACTCTCACTGTATGTGCATAAATAAGCGTAGCTTCGTCTGGTTAACTGCAGTTCATCGTTACCGTTGCATTGCAGCAGCCAAATGAATTCTAGCTATTGGTAATTGTTGTTTGGCCGTCGCATCCATTTTTATGTGCAAAACAACTATCGCCCGTATCAGAAGGCTGATTTTAGACAGTTTTTGTTTTGATTTTTTTTGTTTTGGCTGAAAACTGTGAATTTGTGGGAGCGTATTAGTTTAGAATTCTAGAATCATCAGCGATTGAGTTTAAAATGAGCTTCTTTCAAAATTATGATATATTTTGTGATATACAAAAAAATCTTCCGAACCAAAACGATATTCGTTATCGTATTAATTTATTTATTGTTACGTTTCTAAAAACTCAGGTGGAGATAGGAAAGACTATGAAGAAGGAAGATGTATGTATGTTAAGCTTTTCTATCGACAGCCAAATATCGATTGTTTTCTTTGTATTCATATGAATTTGGTATAGAAAACTGAAAAAAACAAAAAACATTTTTTGATTTGGAAAAAATATTGTGACGAATATTAGCATCACTAAGTTGCTACTAAATAAATGCACAACAACAATGAAGCAGCCACTCTTATGTAGACGACGAAGAGATACATACATATCTCACACATACAAATATGTAGTCATCAGCCGAAGTAGCTACTCACGCATACATACGTATATGACTATGAGAAACGCATAAACTACAAATATACATGTCTATAGATGATAACCAAGCAGGAGATATAAAAGTTCTAGGAGGTGAAACGTCTAGACCTTAGGAGAATTATGCGAAGCACCTGAGAGTATAAAGGCAGCGCAATCTGAGTAATCAGTAATCAGTTTGATTTAAACACGCTATTAGTTGCGAAATGCAGAATAATTGTGAATTATAATTGCACTACTCCCAAAGTAATCTAAATAAAGACCAGTTTGCAATACTGAATATTCGATTGATTTATTCAACAGTTTAACGATTCGAACGTTAGCAGAAAGTTTCAAATAAACGGAATTTCAACAAAATTCGTTAAATTTTTATATTTAAAAACATTTTAATAATTATTACAACGGTTGAAGATATCTTAGCTATGTTTGTAGTCGAACACGAGGAAATTCTTTTTCTCCCTTACAAAATAACAGAAATGTAACTTGCATTTCACATCCCGACTATGACGAACACTATAACGACAATAGCAACCGACTCAAAAATAATCCAGCGCCTTAAAATGATGGGCAATCCGCAGAGCTGTGCGTACATGGAGGTGACGAGTTTTAATGTATGAACTCTTATGCGGATTACCGTCAGAGTAGCGATACCTTCCAATTGGAACTTAAATGCTCTCTGTGCAATTCATAAGAAAGAAACCGCAAGCCGCGACTGTTATGGTTCTATCTATCACTGTTGCTTCTTAGCTGGTAAGTCGACTATAGCTCAGTTATCACTATATGTGAAATCCTGGAAAAGATCCGGGCATACATTTGTTCTCGTCCCACATTCCCTTAAATTTGGAAACTGACATTTACTTTACACAAATTCTTAAATCTATATTACGCTGCAATTTTGCCTTGTTTGTTGTATTCACCCTACAAAAATGGAATAAAAATTTCTAAAAAATTAGCTTAAGTCAATTTGCAAAAAATATAATGAAGGCACTCCACACCTAAAAATGGATTAAAAAAAACAGCATCCAACGTCTTCCAATGCAAATGCTTGTGCATATAAAGTACTCAAAAAAAAACCGACAATGTAATTGCAATACAGCATCCATCATCTTTAATCGTACTGCACTCTCTCACACAATCTCAGCTTCAGTTAAACTTACCTATGTGTATGTTGTATGTATGTGCACATATATATGTAATTTGCAACAAAGCTTCGATTTGAAAAAGCTTCAGAGCATAGAAAATGGATGGCATACACTTACCAAAACTTGTTGATGCTTGAGCGAAAAAAAAAGTTTTAACAAAAATAAACAAAATACCAGTTTTACTTTTTCTTACAAAAATAGTAACGGCATTACATTGCCGGTCAATCAGCAGAATACACACAACCATATATTGTAAACATACCCATATGTATGCTAGTACGAGTACAAAGGCACCCAATGAGCAATAGAAGAAAAGTTCTCAAAGGTTTGCGAATGTGCAAACTCTCAATTTGATTTTTCAGCATTATGTTTATTGCTTGGGACTAAACGTTTTCTCGCGATAGTCTCAAACGTCAATTTTAAGTTTAAGTACAAGTTGAAAGACATTCGAGAAGGATATTCCTCACTTCTGGTCACTTTTGCAATGGGTTTGAGAATACTATGTTTATGAATTTGAGAAGTACCGCAAATCTTATGTTAATCTCAGAGTTTTGGCTTGAAATGATATCAGCATAAAAATATAGAATAAATATTTGCATTCCGTCTCAATCCGAAATATATTGACAGCCAAATGACTGCTGATAGTGTTCTGGTCTAGGTGACATATGGTCAACGGCCATAAAGTCAACCTATGATCGCTTCCAATTGCCACAAAGGTCACATCGTCAAATTTCAAATGGTGGTAATGTCATGTGACATTATGACGATCCCGATTTTGCAAAATGGTTATAAAGTCAACTCTTTTGGTCTGGTCTAGGTAACATTAGGTCAACGGCCATAACATCAATTAACCTTATAATAACTTCAAATTGCCACAAAGTAATTTGATCACATTTTGGTCAAATTTCAAATGGGTACAGTGTCACATATATTGACATAATGACGATCCCGCTTTTCCGAAATGTTTATAAAGTCAACTCTTTTTTCTCAGTTATCAATTGACCTTATGACTACTTGCAGTGGTCATACCGTCAATTGAGCTTTTGCCCGTTGACCTTATGTCATCTCAAAGGAATGGGATCGAAACACTCTTCCAATTGATAAACAATGCTGCAAATCAAAATAGCGAATTAATATTTTCACCCAACATAAGAGAATTAAAGTTCCGTTATTTATTGGGTTCAGACATATGCATAGTTATACATCATGGGCTAGACCGCTGCAATTTGAGTCTTTATATTCGCGAAATGAATGAACGTTCAGCGCAGCATTTGCCGATATGTTAAAAATCACATTATTATGAGAAATGTGCCAAATACATAAGTAAAGTTGTTGTTAAAGGAAATTTTATGCAATTATGGTTAGCACATAAAAAAACATGAAAATCATGAATTTTATTTTTCATTGAATCCATCCGGCTAAATTGAAGGCAGCGCACTAGCAGTCTCCTTCCTTACGTTAAATGACGCCAATTACATACTTAAAATGACAATTGAGGTCACCACGTCGCTTTGATATTATAGTTGTATTTTGTTTACCGTCAGTCAGCTTGACAAGCCCCTTCAAGCATATGAAAGTCAGACAATGTGGGGGTATACTTTCCTAACCAGATGACTTCCTAGGAAGTCTTCTATAAACCACTTGCTTTCTTTTATATTCTGTCAGAATGTTGGGGCGCTCAAAAATCTGAGCCTGTAGTCCTCGATATCGATAGAGAAAGTGACGAATCGAGTATAGATTTTTTAGAACCGTCTTTTGGTGTTTCCAATATAGAAATATTCGCATTTTAAGCCATTTTGGAATTCGTCACAAGCATTTATGCAACCAAAATTAAGGGGTGTGGCCAACTCTTTCAGCTGGGAGATAACAGACAGGGCAAAAGGCCTGTGTATCTCAACACTTCCCCAACCCAGTTGCCAACCACACCTAACCGCAGCGAGTCCTGTGTATCTAGCAGGCGAGACTCTCACGACCCTACGTACCACACGGAAGAAGAGGTTTGGATGGTGCAAAGGATTCAACGTCGTCTCATAAAAACGTTGCCGAGATGATTGAGCTAGTAACTTAATGTTGGAGTTTTCCGGATATCGGATCCTTATCCGCCAAGGAACCATCAACACCGATAATAGTGCCCAAAACGAGCGGGAGTCTTCTAACCGCTACAAAAATAAGAAGATGACGAATCGACCCATTTATTTACTCATACCTACAACTCCTGCAGAAGAAGCTTGGTGGAATACGCGACAGTCGGATCATCGGTATAATGGCGCTATGAATTATGATTACGTACCTTTCCTAACCAAACATTAACATTAAGGCCTCTCAATAATTTTGATTGGTCTAAAACTAGTTCATTGCTATAATAGTAAATTCAATAATGCAAAGCTATGAATGATATGCCTTATAAAGCCAGCTAGGGGCAACACAGCCCTATGATATCCGACTTCATCATGTTAGATTCTAATGCCATTACTTAAGGCGACCTGGCCTTGCTGTTATGAAACGTTCTGACTGTTCTCTATTTGGCGCAGAACATTCATTGATGATGATTCAGGAGATCAGTGTGACTGTCGTGAAAATGCTTCGAGCACAGTCAAGTTCCAGTTCAATTTTCCATTCATCAGCCTATCGGCTAGCCTCGCCGAAGTACTTTAGCTAGCGTAAATATTTACGTAAATATTTTTTAGCAAAAATTCCTTAGTGGGAGAAGAGCGAAAACCAGCGAAATCTTTGCCGACTATCTTAAAAAATGTTACATTGCCGTACTTTGCCACACAAGACGACTTATGATGAAGGCTCTTTTGTAGTACCCTTTACGGAATATCTTGGTTTGGAGATATCACTACAAAAAATAAGGTGATCGTCTCATTCATTTCGTTTCACGATAACCCTTCCTCACTCCTTATGGGGCGGGAAGTATTAGGGATATTGCCAGTCCATTGAAGAATATGAATCAAGTTCGAATGACGTTGTCTATCTATTATCCAAAGACTTTTGGAGTTAACAGTGAGAAATGATATATCAAATGTGCCTCGTTCATAATTGGGGTATTGAGTTTAACGCTACTATGTTAAAAATTAAATTTATAAAAATGTGAGGCGTATTATAACCTTATTAAGGTTCAGTTGGTCTTATATATGACTATCAATAGAAATTTGACGCGTCCAAAGCTTTTATTTAATTGTCTGATCAACGACCTAGATTGATGAGGAGTGTGATGACTAGTACCTAGGACCTACCTAATTATTTTCTAGCTTTTAGTATTATTATTATTTCATGTAAGTATTGTTTTCAATAAAACAGTTTAACCAAAAAAATGTTTTTTATTATTTTATTTTCTAGTTTTTAGTCTTTATTTAATTGCCTATTATTTCTCATTGTATTTAGTTCGTTTAGTGACTCATTATTATACGGACTCTTTCCTGACAATTTGTTACAATCTAAGTCCTCAATACATAATCCTTACATAGACTTTACTCGACTCTGTGTCACGTATGCTTGTCCCTCTCCGAACTCCAAAATATTTTGTTGTCACTTCTACCGGAATATATGTAATAAATAAAAAAAAATAAATGTAAGGCGCGATAACCTCCGAAGAGATCTAAGGCCGAGCTTCTCTTCCAATTTGCGTCGTGCTCCTCTTGAGTTTCCCTACAAATTGGCCGGACGGGACCTACATGTTTTATGCCGACTCCGAACGGCATCTGCAAGGCAGATCGAGTTTTCACTGAGAGCTTTTCATGGCAGAAATACACCCGGAGCGCTTGCCAAACACTGCCGAGGGGCGACCCCGCTTAGAAAAATTTTCTTCTAATTGAAAAACCTTATTTCTAAAATTTTGATGTTGCTTTGCCCGGGAGTTGAACCCAGGGCATACGGTGTGATAGGCGGAGCACGCTACCATCACACCACGGTGGCTGCCGTGTTCCAAATATGAGCCAAATGGCACATCATAGGTCGCCTTTTATTCATGTATGTATTATGTGTTCCAAAATGTTTTTTGAATATCTCGATCTCTGTGCCACCCAGCGGCGATTTTTTTCACAGGCCGTTGTCTATTCATGTATGTATTATGTGTACCAAATATGAGCCAAATCGGACTACAAATACGAAATCTCGATCCTTGCGCCACCTAGCGGCGATTTTTTCATGTTATTGCATTGTCATCGCGTTCTGAACTGTATTCCAAGTTTCAGCTTGTAGCTTATAGGCAAGCTACTTAAATTTTAATTACCAAATTCCTTCACAACGTTCAAGTCAAGCTAAATAAAACCGTTTAAAAAGACTCGTCACTTAAAGCAAAGACACCAACCACATAGTTAACTAGATCGATTTAGCGGAATTTAGGTAATCGAATCGTGTCACCGCATGTCCTCTGATTGCTTCCTATCGAAATTGCATCATCTTGGCCTACCATTACCTGAATTTGTTAAAAATGTTATGAATGAACGATTGACGCAGCTGAGTTGAATTTTGTTACTACAACGGGCAAAAACAAAAACTTTTTAAAAAATTCCACATTATAAAAGAAATTCCAATTTCCTGTTACCACTCTGAAAGGTCAATAGTATTGTTGTAGTACTTTATGTAATAGCACATAATGAAGTTGTCTCCTCTCTTTGATGAAAAACGATTTTAAAATGTCGCTTTTGCAGCAGCTCATTTTCTTCAAGCGAAAACTTTTAGTTGTACAATAAAAAGCAGCCAAACTGCATATGTCCATATATGTGAAAACAAACAAACTTCAACGTATTTATGTTGGTACTATCTTTGAGCCAACTCTCAGACATATTTCAATTATTTGAATTTATGTGTGTGTTGTACCAGTGTCCACAATAATCTTGTCTACTTGTAAATGCTCTGACGCGTTAAATGCTCGAAAAGGCCTTGAAAGTATTTTCGATTTCTTCTTCTTTATTATTGGCATGGATTTGCTTACATTTCCACATCTTTGATTTTATCAAAAAATCAAGTTTGTGTATTGTTTGGCTTCCAATTTAACTGTGTCATATATTAAAAGCTGTTTTACCAAAATTAGAGTTTGAAGGATTTAAAGATATTCCATCTTAATGTTTGCAAGAGAAAAAACAAAACAAATAGTCTGTGTTCCAAAGTCTTTGCTCAACGAATTTATAAGCAATATAATAAAAAGAAGGTGAAACGTTTGTCCTAGTCGTCATCGCAAAGAAGGGTTAAAAGGGTTCTCATCCCAAGTCTACCATGTGTTTCATTGGTAAAACGTTTCTATGTCTCAGGTCCCAAGCCTAGCGCATAACCCAAGAAACGCGGTCAGATTCCTGCAAGAATAGACGTACACGTGATGTACAGAGTGTGCTTAAGTTGCGGGAGGAGACAAAATAAACAGCTATCTCTCTGGTCTCTCCAGTTTCCTCGCCTCCCGAAACCTGACATTGTCACCGATCGAATCATCGGCGACCTTATTTGCAACATGGAAGCTCCAAGTTTCGACCATATTGAACATCCACGTCGATGGCATCACGCTACCGACTGTCTTACAC
The DNA here is from genome assembly GCA_029619165.1 of Eurosta solidaginis. Taxonomy (NCBI): domain Eukaryota; kingdom Metazoa; phylum Arthropoda; class Insecta; order Diptera; family Tephritidae; genus Eurosta; species Eurosta solidaginis. The sequence goes on from JARSSU010019449.1 coordinate 12,986, forward strand.
CCTAAAATCTTGGGTGTGACGTTCGATCAGGATCTACATTTTGGAGAGAATGCAGCCGCAATCGTACCGAAAATACAAATCCTCAAATCTCTTGCCGGCAGCACTTGGGGTAAAGACAAAGAAACGCTCATTACTACTTACAAAGCAATTGACCGGCCGATTGCATGCTACGCGTTCCCGATATGGTCACCAAGCCTAAAGGTTACTCACTGGAAGGAAATACAGGCCTGCCAAAATACTGCCCTCAGAACCGCTACGGACTGTCTTCTTATGTCCTCAGAACACCGTATACACAATGAGACGAGAGTACTGCCCATTAGGGAGAGAAATGAAATGCTAAACAAACAGTTTCTGTTGAATACCCAGAAACCTGGGCATCCCAACAGATATCTTATTGATAAGGCTACACCTCCCAGGACCTTAAAGGGTCATCTCTGTAAGCATTATGAGGAAATACGGCACCTGAGAACACAGCCGTATGCAGCGAAAAAGCACAAGCAGGTCTTCATTGCTATCCACAAACAAGCGTGGGACTTCTATGCCAGGAATTGCCCGTCGAATCTAGTACCTAAAGAAAAATACCCAAAAATTAGCAGATGAGGAACGCACTCTCCCTAGGAAACGCGCGTCTTTCTAGCTCAACTCCAGTCTGGGTACTGTAACAGGTTAAATTCTTGCCTATCGAGAATCAACCCCGACATACAAAATGTGTGTCCTGCTTGCAATATGTCCTCACATGACACCAACCGTCTCTTCAATTGTAATTTGGAACCAACGCCTCTAGCACCCCTCGCATTATGTTCCACCTCTGTTGATACAGCAAGTTTCCTTGGACTCCCGTTAGAGGACATTGAAGAGAATTTGTGGTTGGTCGTACCTATTGGATGAGGCATTGCTACAACCACAACAACAACGAACCCAATAACCTAATCGGCGATGATGAAAAATATGTTCCTGCAACCGACTACGACGAAATGAGAATGAAAATTTCACCGCTAAAAAATTACAAGGCGCTAGGTAATGACGCACTTCACCTGCTTCGCGACCTTGAGGATGAGGGCTGCCGATAATCTAGCAATTCTGGTCAGGGTAAATTTTTGAATACACTAATGATTGTTGTACGCGATTATCTGGATGTCGTGACCAGGTGGTACAATTCAGGCAGATTAGCTGTGAGCCTTAGCAAAAAGAAGCTCATTTCGTTTTGTTTATGCGTAGGTACAAGATTTTTGAATTTAAGGCACCCTCTACTGGAAGAATACCGCTGGTAGTGTCTGAAAGGGTGAAATTGTCGTTATCGTTATTGACGCTAAGCCGCCTAAGTGGGTTTTGTCGTTTCGCAACAAGAAATGCTAGATATCCCTGTTTCACGATAACTGACTCTAATTGAGAACACCAAGAGATGTCAAGTCTTCATCCACCTGTCTCTTCCAACTCAGTGCAGGTCTCCCCTTTTTCTGCTACCAAAATGCAGTGTCGACTGAAATACTTTCTTGGACGGGGCGTCGGCGTGCATTCGCATAACATGATATAGCCGATGAAGCCTTTGGATGCAACTCATACAGCTCATCAGTATACTTTTTTCGATACTCACCTTCGGCATCACGGACAGGAGTATAAATGTTCGGGAGAACTTTTCTCTCGAATACTCCAAAAGCCACCTCATCTTATCTCGGCACCGTCCATGATTGCGAAGCATACATCAGAACATGTATGACAGCAAACTTGTAGAGCTTGATTTTTGTTCGTCGAAAGAAAACTTTACATTTCAATTGCCTACACATTTCAAAGTGACACTTGTTGGCAGGAGTTATTTACCGTTTAAATTCTTAGCTGACATTGTTTTTTGATGCTAATGCTAAGTCCTAAAAAGACCAAATCCTTCACAGTCTCGAATTTAAATCCCTCAACAGTGACGTGGCCGCCAAGGCGCGAATACGCCGATTCTTTCTTGGATGAGAGCAAGTAATTCGTCTTGTCCTCATTTACCGCAATATCCACTTTTCTTGCTTCTTTATATAATCCCGAGAAGGCAGAAATCACAGCGCGTTTGTTCAGGCTAATAATATTGTATTATCAGCATACGTCAGTTATTGTATGTTCTTATAATAGATTGTACCATCACGGCTTAGTTCTGCTGCTGGAACTATCTTCTCCAACAGTATGTTAAAGTAAAGGAAATCGTCTTATCTGAAGCCTCGTTTGCTTTCGAATAGCTTGGATAGGTGCTTCCCAATCCTTAGGATTATTCCTGACAGCAAACTGTAATGAACGCTTAATAGGAAGTAGAGGGCTAGAAAGGTCTCGGTTGCCTTGTACTGCTGTTGAGAGGCAACCAATTTTGATTGCAATATTTTACAACTCTAGTATTCATATTGAAATTCGTATTCGTGTTCACATCTCTATTTGTTCAAGAGTTAACTTCTCTATTATTTATAAAGATTGTCCCATATTTGCTGGGTCTTTTGTTTATGTTTATCTACTTCCTGCTTTAATTAATTCATATTTCATTTGTTTAAATTAACTTGAAATAAAATCGAAAAGCTTAACCAATGCCAACAGAAACTCATTTACAATTTTTATTTGAACGATAATTGTGGTAAAAGCGAAAAATATTATGCAATACTACAAGACTTTTTTTTGTGAATTCGAAACGCTATTTAGGCCAAATGTAAGGCAAAGATGTCCGCGCGCACATTGAACTCCTCAGATGCTGTTTAGTATCTACATTAGGGTGTTTAATTTCCAGCAATATTTTTGTTGTCCTACCTGAAAATTTTAATCTTTACAAAAAGTAAATATTTAAAAGGTATACAAATACTTCCAAGTACGCCACAGATTTAGCTTAATCAGATGTATAGTACTTACTTACTTACTTAATTGGCGCTTAACCGTCTAAACGGTTATGGCCGTCCAACAAGGCGCGCCAGTCGCTCCTTCGCTCCGCCAACCGGCGCCAATTGGTCACACCAAGGGAGTTTAAATCGTTTTCCACCTGGTCCTTCCAACGGAGTGGGGGCCGCCCTCTACCTCTGCTTCCATAGGCGGGTTCCGATAGAAACACTTTCTTGGCCGGAGCATCATCTTTCATTCGCATAACATGGCCTAGCCAGCGCAGCCGCTGCGTTTTAATTCGCTGGACTATGTTGATGTCTGCGTATAGCTCGTACAGCTCATCATTAAATCTTCTTCGGTACTCGCCATCGCCAACGCGTAGAGGTCCATAAATCTTTCGAAGAACTTTTCTCTCGAACACTCCCCAAAGCCGCTTCATCTGCTGTTGTCATGGTCCATGCTTCTGCCCCATATAGCAGGACGGGTACGATAAGTGACTTGTAGAGTATGATTTTCGTTCGCCGAGAGAGGACTTTACTTTTCAATTGCCTACCTAGTCCAAAGTAGCATTTATTGGCAAGATTGATTCTTCGCTGGATTTCAGTGCTGATGTTGTTGCTAGTGTTGATGCTGGTTCCCAAATAAACGAAGTCTTTTACTATTTCGAAATTATGGCTGCCAACAGTAGCGTGGTTGCCAAGGCGCATATGCGCTGACTCTTTGCTCGATGACAGCAGGTACTTCGTTTTGTCCTCATTCACCATCAAACCCATCTTTACCGCTTCTTTTTCCAGCTTGGAGTAAGCAGAACTAACAGCGCGGGTGTTTAGGCCGATGATATCAATGTCATCAGCATATGCCAGTAATTGCACGCTTTTATAGTATATTGTTCCAGTGCGGTTAAGTTCTGCAGCTAGTATAATTTTCTCCAGCATCAAATTAAAGAAATCGCACGATAGGGGGTCACCCTGTCTGAAACCTCGTTTAGTTTCGAACGGCTCGGAGAGGTCCTTCCCAATTCTGACTGAGCTGATGGTGTTGCTCAACGTCATTTTGCACAGCCGTATAAGTTTTGCGGGGAAACCAAATTCAGACATAGCGGCATATAGGCAGCTCCTTTTCGTGCTGTCGAAGGCGGCTTTAAAGTCGACGAAGAGGTGATGTGTGTCGATTCTCTTTTCACGGGTTTTTTCCAAGATTTGGCGCATTGTGAAAATCTGGTCGATGGTAGATTTACCAGGTCTGAAGCCGCACTGATAAGGTCCAATCAGCCGGTTCACGGTGGGCTTCAATCTTTCGCACAATACACTTGAAAGGACCTTATATGCGATATTAAGAAGGCTGATTCCACGATAGTTGGTGCATTTTGCAGTATCCCCCTTCTTGTGGACTGGGCAAAGAACACTTAGATTCCAACCGTCGGGCATGCTTTCGTCCGCCCATATTTTGCTAAGAAGCTGCTGCATGCGCCTTACCAACTCCTCGCCGCCGAACTTGAATAGCTCCGCAGGCAATCCATCAGCGCCCACGGCCTTGTTGTTTTTCAATCTGGTTATTGCTATTCTAACTTCGTCATAATCGGGCGGGGGGACATATATTCCATCATCATCGATTGCGGGATCGGGTTCTTCATCTCTGCGCGGTGAATTGCTGCCTCCATTTAGGAGAGCAGAGAAGTGTTCCCTCCATAATCTAAGCACTCTCTGGACATCAGTTACAAGGTCGCCGTTTTCATTCCTACAGGAGTTTGCCCCGGTCTTAAAACCTTCCGTCTGTCGCCGTATTTTTTGGTAGAATTTTCGGGCGTTATTCCTGGTGGCTAGCAGCTCAAGCTCCTCGCACTCACGCCTTTCTGCTTCTGCTTTTTTCTTCCTGAAAAGGCGTCTCGCTTCCCTTTTCAACTCACGATAGCGTTCACACACTCCTCTTGTCGCGCTCGCTTTTAACGTAGCCCTGTAGGCAGCGTCTTTTCTTTCGGTTGCAACGCGGCATTCTTCATCATACCAGTTGTTTTTTCGTGGCCGCCGGTAACCAATTTTTTCCTCGGCGGCAGTACGAAGTGCTTTGGAGATATGCTCCCACTGCTCCTGTATTCCTTCAGGATGAGTTGTGCCCTCAGAGAGCAGGTGTGAGAGTCGAGTTGCGAAATCATTGGCAGTCTGTTGTGATTGAAGCTTTTCGACGTCTAGCTTTCCTTGTGTTTTTTGTTCCTTGTTTTTAGCCGCGTTGAGGCGGGTGCGTATTTTGGCTGCAACGAGATAATGGTCCGAATCGATGTTAGGTCCTCGGATCGTGCGCACATCTAAAACACTGGAGGCATGCCGTCCGTCTATCACAACGTGATCGATCTGATTGCGAGTATTTCGATCAGGAGACAGCCATGTAGCTTGATGTATCTTTTTATGCATGAACCTCGTGCTTGATATGACCATGTTTCGAGCACCGGCAAAGTCAATCAGCCTCAGTCCGTTAGGAGAAGTTTCATTGTGTAGGCTGAACTTTCCGACTGTAGGGCCAAAAACACCTTCTTTGCCCACCCTGGCGTTAAAGTCGCCAAGCACGACTTTTATATCATGACGGGGGCAGCGCTCGTATGTGCGTTCTAATTGTTCATAAAAAGTGTCTTTCACCTCATCGTCTTTCTCCTCTGTCGGCGCATGGGCGCAGATGAATGATATATTAAAAAATTTTGCTTTTATTCGATAGCGGCGAGACGCTCGTCCACAGGCGTGAACGCCAGCACTTGGCGACAAAGTCTCTCTCCCACCACGAATCCGACGCCGAAACTGCGCTTATTCGCATGGCCACTCCAATATATGTCACAATTTTTGATCTTCTTTCTTCCTTGCTTCGTCCAACGCATTTCTTGGATGGCGGTGATGTCAGATTTTGCTTTGACGAGGACATCAACCAGCCGGGCATCTGCACCAATCCCATTCAGGGAGCGGACGTTCCAGGTGCATGCCCTCAATTCATTGTCCTTCAAACGTTTGCCATGGTCGTCATCAATAGAGAGTGTATTTATCCGAGGCTTGTTGTTATATTTCATTGGAGTATGGTTTTACGTGGCGGGTCCCAAGCCCAGCGCACAACCCGCTCAGCGGGGGTGAAATATTACTTGGCACGTTTATATAGCGAGCCGCTTGCTCCAAGACAGACGCCCGCTTGCAGCCGCACCTAGAGGTGTACAGACGCTGCCGATGAGATCTCCCCCGGCTAGCCCTTAAACCGATTATGTCAGAGTGGCCTAGCCAGGTTGTCGCCTTCTCACATTAGCTCACCGCTAAACGGGTGTTTAGCGGCTACCCAGAGGATACTTGGCCGCAAGCGACCGGCAGTAGTGAGCTGCTTGAACCGCATGCAAAAGAATCGCTCTGGCCATTCCCAGGTGAATGGCGGTCAGAAGCTTTCCCACTTGCGTGACTCTACACACGGCCCCACCCTCCAGATGATATATCTAGATAATCCTTCAAATGTTAGTCAACGCGTTTTATACGCATCCCAACACTAGTAACTATATTATAAACTGTCAAATCAGTCGTTTGGATATCTCGTTAATGTTTTAGTTTTTTTTTGAAATTTTTCCTTGTTTCATTCTCCCAAATAGGAAAATAGCCGCAACCATCTCTAAATGTTACTGATATCAGCCAAATTATACATAAAATGAAACTATTATAAATAGCATTGAGATTGCTAATAGTCTCAATGAATATTTTGTCACAGTTGTTGAAATGCCAGATACAATCAACTTCATAGATAATCCAGCAAATAATATAAGATATCCATGCACTTTAGCAGAGTGTAATACCCTAGAAGTTACAAAAGCGATAGATAGTTTGAATGTAAAGTCCGCCAATGGCCTAGATGGAATCTCTGCGAAATTTATAAAAAAATATAAAGATGATCTTGCTGATCCGATCAGCAAATTCATAAACGATTGTTTTCGATCAGGCCAGTACCCGCATGAGCTTAAGATTGGCTCAGTGGTTCCTGTGCATAAAGGAGAACTAAGGAATTGTGCTCAAACTACCGGCCCATAACCAAGCTTAGCACCATCATAAAATATTTGAAAGCATACTACTTAACCGTCTCAAACAATTTCTGACTCAAAATGAGATAATTGATAAAAACCAGTTCTGCTTTGTGGAAAGCTCAAATACAATGGCAACATGCCTATCGTGTACAGAATTCATATATGAAAACCTCGATAAAAAGAATTATGTTTCTCAATTAGCAATAGATTTATCGAAGGCTTTCGATTCAATCAATTTAGAAATAATGGTTCAGAAGCTGGCTGAATTAGGGTTGGAAGGCAAAGAACTAAGAATATTCGAAAGTTTTTTAACAAAAAGAAAACAGTTCGTACAAATGAATAATAATTAGAAGCTCTACTATGGAAATCAAAACGGGTGTTCCGCAAGGCTAAAAACTAGCGGCAACATTATTCATAATATACATAAATAACGTACTAAAACTAAAACTTAAAGGTACCCCTCAGTTCTATGCTGATGACGGCACGTTTATGTACTCTCCAAGTACATTAGAGGAACTGGTAGCCAACGTTAGAGATAAAAAAGTGGTTTGATTATAGTTTGCTAAAAATTAATTTAGCAAAAACTCATTTCATTATTTTTAATAACTATAAACCGATTCCAACCATTAGTGATTTTCTGAGTTTCGACTTTGAAAACACTTCCATTAAAAGGGTTGATAAGTTGAAATATCTAGGAGTATGGTTCGACTCTAACTTAAATTGGAACGACATATAAGCAAACTGAAACTTAAGTGATACCATTAAACTTCGCCATATATCGAAATAGAAATAATATACCAGAAAGCAACTCTGGCTACTTTACATTATTCTGTCTCAAATAGCATATTTAAACCCAATTTGGAGCCGGTGCGCAGATAACAAAATAAGCGAGTTACAAATATTACAAAATAAAATAATTAAAAATATTCTATTCCTGCCAAAAATTACCCCTACAATTAGTTTATATGAAGATAGGCTAGATATCAAAAAGCATAGCATCTTGCAAACCTTGATACTTGTTTTCAAAATCAAAAATAATCTAATAAAACACAATCTTGACCTAAACTTCACAGAATCCAACATATCAATTCAGAAACACATTTAATATAAGGAGTTACTATTTCCGAACGCAAAGGAGCACAAATTCTATACGTAGTTATGGTGTAAGATTGTTTAATAAACTGCCTGATAATGTTAAGATATGTGTTAATATGATCGACTTCAAGAGGCAAGTTAAAATTCTCCTACTACACAATTATAATTTTGATCTGTAAACCATATAATAAAACATTAACAGTAAAATTTATCACAATTATCACTTTAATAGGTAAGAACTCAATACATACTTACGTGAAATCAAACTGTACTTTTATAGGTAAATTAAAAACTTGTATAATTACTCTACTGTAATTTGATATATGTAACTAACGCAGTTGACAGCGTAGTAAGCAAATATAACTTACAACGTTAAGCTATCTTCTCACACAAAATGTATATTTCGAGAAAACTTCTGTATTATTTTATAAATACGCCATCAATAAAGAAAAAAAAGAAAACAAAACATAGGAAAAATATCGACAGATAATGCCGATAAGAATCATTACCAAATCGATAACTTTTTGACAAGAAATCTATAACTAGTCCATAATAAATTGGTAGCAAATTATAACACGCCGCAAACAAATTAGTAGCACTCAGTAGCACATATATGTTAAACTGTTCGATAGCAAATCGATAACTTTATGATAAATATCGATACTTCATACTAAATAATCGAACACTTTTTGAAAGTACTTCGATAACTTTTTGATAATGAATCAATACTTTTTGATAACAAATCTATAATTTTCCGATAACAAATTTCTAGCAGTGCGATAAAAATCGCTGAATTTTCCATAGCAAATCGATAACTCGTCTATACCACGCCGATAACACATCTTTAAAAAACTTTACTTTCCTTTGTTCTTCAGATTTCGCTCTCTATCAACATTTTACTAAAAATCCTATTTTCAGTAGAATCATAAAACCAAATAGCTTCGTTAAAAATGCAATACCCTAATGCACTACATACAGCAAACAAACCATATAACGAACAAGTATGCTATAAGTCTTACTCATGTTTGTTGCCACAGGCATCCGTTGTGTGACTCTGACAATGTTATTATACCAGCATTCAATGAACCAGATGACGTCAGCAGAAATTGCAGTTTTTTTTACGTATATTTAATGCCTATTTTATACTTTGCTTTCAATTGAGTTTGTGGCTGCAGCGATTACTTTTGGTATCGTCGAGTTGCTCGCCTAAGTCTTTGTTTGGGTGCGGAAGATGCTCGTTAAAGTTATAAAATACTCATACACATATAATCAAGTTTGCCAATGGGTATGAATGCAAATACGTGAAACTTTGACAGATAGTTGTTGTACAACAAAGCTGTTGTAACATACAAATAAATAATACCGAATGAAACCAAACACAGCAAATAATTTTCATATCATACAAAAATATGCATTTAAAGTTCAGTGAAGTTTGAAATACTTGCACAGATGAATACCAGCCAGTTTAGCAACTTTAACATCCTCACTTTGCAAAGAGCTAAAAAATACAAACTAAAAAGCACTTTTAACCCATCCATCGTTGAGGGGCCATACTCTGCTCTACTGGTGACGGCTACATTTTTAACGGTACTAAAATTGTCTGTAAAAGACAAAATCTGTAAAAGCGTTAGCAGCAGTATAATGATCGTATTCTCCTTTTGTGTGCTAAGTCTCTTTTAATGTGTTGCTTTGGTTTGTGCATCAAATTGGAAAGCTTCATAGACAAACTTTTCGAATTGGAGAAATATATCGAGTCCTTAATGCAATTGTAGTGTAACCAATAGAATTAAATTATATACGACTAGCTTTACCGGCGTACGTTGTAACGCCTGAGATCGAATGAATGTTGCGTTATTTTTCTGTTTTGTTTGTTGATAATTTAATTTATTGTTCTGTAAATTGAATTGAATTTGTTCGCATATTGGTGAAATTTCGTTTAAACATTTGATTATTGTATCTTATGTAATGCGTGTGGGTACACAATATTTTTGGTTTTTTCGTTCGGTGCAAGATAAACACTCGTTCCAATTCTAGAGCAAGCACATATACATACATAGCGGGCCATGGGAAAAGCACGGACCCTCTAAATTTATCATGCAACAGTCCTTGTGCTTTGTTGATTGTAATTGCAAAATCAAGGCGTACAGTAAACTGTAAGCGTTTAAAATTCAATGGCAAAACTGTAGGAATCATTGGGATCCGTGGTATGAGCACACCTTCACCTTGGTTTTTACGGCGGATGATTGTTGCTCCGATTACATTCGCATTCCATTGGTTCTAAAGAGTTTAGAAATTCAATTGGATAATTCACAATTTTATCTTCATCTGTAACTGTGTCGATCGATTTATATTTCGTCACTTCGCCAGGATTTGGTTGTGAATGCGATCATTGATTTTATTAACATTATCATTTTAAGATTGCTCGTTCGAATAGCCAAAAAAAAACTTATATAAAATTCTTATTCTGAAATATGACAAACCTTCGTCTTGATCAAAGGAACCTATAGCCAAAATTTGGTGATGGTTGAAGTATGGGAAATGCGTTTCCATAGGGAACACACACACATAATTTTTATTTTATAGAAGATGTACATAGACTGAAGCTAACACATTTTTTTAACGACGGCAGATTACTAAACGTCCAATAGGAATAACAGCCAACTCCAACAATGCAGTCAAACTTTAGGTGTTAAAATAACCTAAGTTTGTACTGCATGCAAAAGTTCTAAAAAATTCCATTGTTGGGAAGGTGCCACGCCCTTTTTTGCCCATTCCACATTTTACTGGAGGTGTTAGGACTTAACGTCATATAGCTCCATACCAATTTTCATTATCCTACCATTACTACATCCAGAGATATGCAGTATGATATATCAATTTGTATGGAGGTGCCACGCCCCCTTTCTTGCAATTCCACATTTTCTTGGTGGTGTTAGGGATTGACCTCATATACTCCTTACTGAATTTCATGTTCTGGCTTGCATACCTTCAAAGTTATGCAGTGCCAAAGATTCCATTTGTATGGGAGGTGCGACGCCCCTTGATATACCGAAATAATTTTTAGCCTAAACCTTCTCGTTGATCGAAGGAACTTATAACCAAAATTTGGTGATGATTGAAGTGTGGGAAATACGTTTCCATAGCGAACACCACACACACACACAGAATTTGATTTATATATATATGGCTACACCGATTGGGATTTCAAATCACTACCATCATCTCTCCTTCCTGTATCTTTTCTAAAATTTCATGGCAATCTTTCTATCGTTCTCGAGTTATGGAGTGACAATCAAAATGTACACTTCTTTTTATATATATAGATTTGATATTAAAATAAGTAAGGAAGGCTAAGTTCGGGTGTACCGGAACATACATACTCAGCTGAGAGCTTTGGAGACAAAATGTCGCCAATTTTTAATAAAGCAAGATAAAGTGAGTTCAGATAAGTGGGCATGGCTTCAACCGGCTTCGCCCATTTTCACAGAAAACAGTTATCGTCATAGATGATCTTACCAAATTTCACATGGATTGGTAAATTTTTGTTCGACTTATGGCATTAAAAGTATTCTAGACCAATTAAATGAAAAAGGGAGGAGCCACGCCCATTTTGAAATTTTATTTTATTTTTGTTGGACCATATCGTTACGGGAGTTGAATGTTGATATAATTTACTTATATACTGTAAAGATATTAAATTTTTTGTTAAATTTTAACTTACATTTTTTTGTTTGTTTTAAAAGTGGGCGTGTTCGTTATTGTTGTTGTTGTTGTAGCGATAAGGTTACTCCCCGAAGGCTTTGGGAAGTGTTATCGAGGTGATGGTCCTTTGCCGGAAACAGATCCGGTACGCTCCGGTAACACAGCACCATTAAGGTACTAGCCCGACTATCTCGGGAACGATTTATATGGCACATTAAACATTCAGGCCATCCCTCCCTCCCAACCCCCAAGTTCCATGAGGTGATTGGGGTCGCCAGAGCCTCGTCTGTTAGTGAAACGGGATTTGCCGCTCGAAGGTGAGGTTGACAATTGGGTTGGAGAAGCTATATATTGGGCTACAAAACCCCTTGAAAGCCTGGGCGTGTTCGTCATTGATTTTGCTAATTTTTGTTAAGAACACATATAGTAATAGGAATAACGTTCCTGCCAAATTTCATCGTGATATCTTCAACGAATGCCAAATTACAGCTTGCAAAACTTTTAAATAACCTTTTTTAAAAGTGGACGGCACCACGCCCATTATCCAAAATTTTACTAATTTTCTATTCTGCGTCATAAGGTCTACCCACCTAACAAGTTTCATCCTTTTATCCATTTTTGTTAATGAATTATCGCACTTTTTTCGGTTTTTCTAAATTTTCGATATCGAAAAAGTGGGCGTGGTTATAGTCCGACTTCGTTCATTTTAAATAGTGAATGCCAGGAACTCGCATACCAAATTTAATTAAGTACCTCAAAATTTACTCAGTTATCGTGTTTGCGGACAGACGGACGGGCGGACGGACATGTCTAAATGAATTACTTTTTTCGCCCAGGCCATTTTGATATATAGAAGCCTATATCTATCTCGATTAGTTTATGCCGTTACGGGATACCGGTTTGCTAATAAAATTAATATACTCTGTGAGCTCAGCTCAGCTGAGTAAAAAATGTTACGAAATGGTTAAGTACTTGGACATGTTTTCTAAAATTTCACTAGCATTTTGGGTGCTGAGTTTGAAGTCGCATTCATATGGCCATAAGATAGATACCTCAATTTACTCAGCTATTTGAGTAGGCACTCTGCCTCTGGACACTTTGTCTCTAACTTTTGCTATATCATTGCTATAACTTGTATACATACTTAGGTACAGGCAACCTGCATTCAGTCGAAAGTTCTGGCCTCTCTTGCTGACGCATTCGCGCCTTAGAATCCGTCAGGGCTAACGGATTTAATTCGAAACCACGAAGGAATCCATCTACCTGGCGGGTGCATTAGCAGCGAAAATAATGCAGCCCATAATTATTCTCGCCATTAACTGTTACTTTGTGCTGCTCTATGTGTCATGGTTCGTTTTTTCAACTCAGAGTCTAACATTAAAAGTTTGCTGAAAGTACTTACATTAGTATGTATGTATGTACAACCTATAGTTACTTAGAATTCAATTTTGTTGCCATGCCACTACCTATGAAGATGATTTAGCATTTTCCAATTTAACCTGTGTATTTCCATATGTTTTTATGTATATGTAAGTCAATGGTCTGTAAGGTTAATGCACTATACTAATCTCTATAGTCTGCATAGCAAGCTTTTTTCAAATCTAGGTTAACAAGCCTTCTGCTTTGTTACTTATATACACTACCACAAACATAAGTTTTTCATAAATACAATAGAGTACCGCTGTTTGATATTTTTGCTTATTCAAGCGTTTGGCTAAGTGACGAGTTTTTTTGCCGGCTATATACACCACTGTGTGCATTACATTGCAGCAAACTTCGGTAATTTCATCCGTTATGTTTCTCTTTTATTTATTATATACTTCAGAAAAGATTACACTCAAGAAAAAGACTGCTAAAATCACCGAATTTTCTGTAATTTTTATCCATCGCAACAAGATGTTGAATCAACTGCGCATAAATCGTTTGATTCGTAATTGACCGTTTTCGTAGTCCAAATGAACAAAAAAAGTTGTTGCACAGCTTTGTATGAAAGTCACCTATGTTGCCATATAAATAAATAAATGTAAGGCGCGATAACCTCCGAAGAGATTTTAGGCCGAACTTCTCTCCATTTGCGTCGTGCTCCTTTTTGATTTTCTTACAAATTGGCGGGAGTAGTCCCCTACTTGTTTTAGTCCGACTCCGAACGGCATCTCCAAGTTTTATGAGTTTTCACTGAGAGCATTTCATGGCAGAAATACACTCGGAGTCGCTTGCCTGAACACTGCCGAAGGGCGACCCCACTCAGAAAATTTTTCTTCTATTGAAAAATGCTTGTTTCTAAAATTTGATGTTGCTGTTGCCCGTGGTGTGACCCCTCCGGGTCATTCGGCGTGGTAGGCGGAGCACGCTACCATCACACCACGGCGGCCGCCATATAAGTACGTAAATATGTGAATACACAAATACGCATGCTTGCTACATATACATACATATGAATATAGAAAATGAAAATAGTAGTCACAAAACTGATTCTCAATTCTTTTAGTTTGCAGCTCAGCTCATTCTCAATTTCTTTCCTCGCATGTAGTTTGGCACACTTGATTGTTTCGGAACAAACCTGTAGTATAAATGTTTGGCGTAACATTGTGAAAAGAGGACTTGCAAGTTATAGACAAGTAACGAATCAACGCAGAGGTAATTCACACTGGTGTAAACTTTACATGTAATTTAGCGTGGCCAGTTTGAATTTCGTCACCACGTTAAGTTGAAACAATTTCACTAACACTGAACTTTTTGTTTTTTGTCGGAACATCACATTAAAAATGGATGTATATATATCTTATTATACGATTCGTTCTCGTGAGTGAAATTCATTAAAACTTGAACAAATGTTACTAACTTGGAAACCTCCTGTGGCGTTTGCAAGCAAGAACTTTACAACACAGAGGGCGCATTTCAGTTAGATTTATTAGGAATCTGTCACATTTTACAAAATTTGTTTGCGCCTGTTTGTGAAGATTCTGGCTGTTTAGCTCATATCGGGATCAATCTATGTTTTAATTTTTTCATGCAGGCGGGTCAAGGCTTATTATTTCGTTGCATAACTAAAAATAAAATAAAAAAATTTAAACAACGTGAAATCAGGACGGATTGTTTCGATATACCTTGTAATCTCTTCAAAGCCTTTTTCCCGGAAGTGGGATTTGAACCCGCACTCCTACGATAGTTGAACGTGTTACAAACGCATTCAGCCACGTCGTGCCTTAGTTGTTGTAAAGTTTTTACCAATTGCCTTCTTCTTTGCATATTATAGTCTTTTACACATTGCATCTTCGTATGTAATTATGTGTTAAAGCTTTGCTTGTTGGTAAGGCGCTAGCTAGAGGCTAAAACGTTTGAGTTAATTCAGAGGTCTGATGACGCCGATGACACAATACAAAAAGTTTCGCTAGGGGGCGCACGGACTGAGAGATTTAGAAAAATCAAACTAGAATGGAGAGAATTTTGGGATTGATTTTTATGGAAGTTCTCATTGATTTACAAGCGTAAATACTTAACGATAGGTTAAGACACGAGGAAATGTAAGAAAAGGTGAAAAAAATAAAATAAACAAATTTTTAAGCACTTCCTTTATGTAAATGACAAAAATCAGCGAAAAATGTCTCCTTATAAAAAGACGTATTCTTGCTAAACTTTGATTTTTAAACTTTGACATAGAATTGCAAAAATATTATGCGAAGTAAAAAATATAAAAGTGGAGCGCACATAACTTGGATTGGAAAAGTTGGTAGGAAAGGAGATATCATTAGTCAATCAATTGCGCTCCACCTTTATATTTTTACTTCTCATAAATATTTTTGCAATTTCTATGACAAAATTTAAAATCAAAGTTTAGCAGAATATGTCTTTTTATAAGGAGACATTTTTCGCTGATTTTTGTCCACTTGTATAAAGGAAGTGCTTACAATTTTTTATATCCTTCTTTTCTTACATTTTCTGGTGTCTTAACCTATCTGTTAAGTTTTTACGCTTGTAGCTCAATGAGAACTTATATAAAAATCAATCCCAAATATTCTCTCGCTTCCGTTTGATTTTTCTAAATATCTCAGTCCGTGCGCCCCCTAGCGAAACTTTTTGTATTGTGTCATCGGCTGTCATCGACCTCTGACATTAAACTCTAAATTTTTAGCCTCTAGTTCAACGAGAAGTTACTTAAAACTCGTTTCAAATTTCCAAATTTATCTATTTTTTCGATCGCCGTGCAAATTTGTTTCCCCTTTTGTTCTTTGTCACGGTCTAACCTGTCTCGAAGTTTCTTTTGTAGCTCAAGAGAATACTTTAAATCGTCTCAAAGCACCAGTTTCCAAATTCTTATCTAAATATTTCGATCCGTGCGCCATCATAACGGAATTTTTTCTCCTCTCAAATTTTTCTTGCGTATTATCCCATCTGTGAAGTTTTACAGTTGTAGCTCCAATGAGAACTTACACAAAAATCAATCGAAAATTCTCTCCATTCCGTTTCGTACGTTTTTCTAAATTCTCCAGCCCGTGCGCCCCATAGCGAATCTTTTTGTATCGTGTCATCGGCTGCCATCGACCTCTTGAATTAAATTTGAATTTCATCTCTAGCTCATCGAGAAGTTACTTAAAACTCGTTTCAAAATTTCCAAATTCTTATCTAATTGTTTCGATCTGTGCGCCACGTAACGGAATTTTTTCTCCTTTCTCATTGTCACGGTGTCTTAACCTGTCTCTGAAGGTTTCACGTTTGTAGCTCAATGAGAAGTTTCTTAAAAATCGATTGCAAGGTTTGTATGAAAAGCGGACAAACATTCAACCGACCTAATATAAAGGAAGTAAAAAGTAAACAAATCTCAAAAGCGTTTTCGAAAAGATTAAAAACAATTTTTTGAGCACCATAATAAAAATTAAAAATTTCGATTTTTTCGAAACTGGTTTTAAAATTTTCTTACCTATTAAAAAAGGCTACTGATCGAATTTGTTATTTTTATGTTCACAAGTGTGCATATATTTTTGTGAAAAAACAACAACAAAAGTCCACATAATACACCGCTGAATTTCATTGGACGTCGCATATTTGATATTTCTTGCGTTTCGGCGCTGCGATGACGCTGCTCGAAGATTTTGAGGCGTTGCCGCTTAACGGAATGTCATTCTAGGCGTTGCGATCACAAAATCACTTAAATTTTCATTTTATGTTTTCTATTGCAATCGCTTTTTGCCGTCTTGTTTGGTTAAGTTTTTTATTCTTGACAAAAGTTTGGTAGATCATCAAAATTTGGTAGACATCAGAAGCTTTATTCTGTTTACACAATTTTTATTTCAAATATTTTTTCGAATAGCCTAAAGTGTGTGTGTAGTTGTGCATTTTATATTCTATGCAATTGCAAGAAAATAAATTACTTGCGCTGGCGATTAATGTTTTTGATTTGCCATTTTAAGTCTTTTGTCTATGAGTAAAGAAAAAAATTTTTGAATTTACTGTAGGTTTTTATTTATTGCTGATGCCTATTATGATAATGATGATGATGATACTTTTGCAACGACCACCTACAATTAAATTCTTTGCCAAATTTGTCTCTCTGTCATTGATTGTGGAATTTTGGGGTAGCCCGACATCAGCAACGCACTGTGGGCCAAGAATATACTTTGGAGTCCAAAAGAACGAAATTTTATATGAAAGTGCGGTAAAAGAAAAAAAGGCAGTGGAAACGAAAGTTATCGTTTTTTTAGACCAAATGAGAACGCTTCGGTTCATACAACCACGCAGGAACTCAAAGTTTGTTTTCCTTAGAAAAAGACATAACAGACCATTCATTTGAAGGAGGACTCATCGTGGTATTCAGTAATTGTTGGGGAGAGCTAAGTGGCATTTTTATCCATGCGCCCTAGCGGATTGATGGACTTCGATAAAATTTATTAGACTACTTTGGGAGTAGTACAATTATACTTCACAATTATATATCACATGCTAACTGATAGCGTGTATAAATCAAACTGATTCCTGATTGCTCAGCTTGCGCTGCTTTTATACTCTCCGTTGCCTCACTCGCATATCTATACCAAAGTCTAGACGTTTCGTCTTCTAGAATTGCTGTATCTCCCGCTTGGTAATTGAGCTACATATATGCGTGTGTGTATGTGTGAGTAACAACTTCGGCTGATTACTACATCTGTGTGTGAGTTATCTCTTCGTTGCCTTTTTATATATGTGTGTCAATGATGATTGAATACATGAAGTATTACGAGTGGCTGCTTCATATTTTTATTGTTGCTTGATTATTTATTTAGTATCAGCTCAGTGATGCTAATATTCGTCACAGTATCATACTGCTTCGGTATCTGTTTAGTGACGTTTAGATACTCAGGAAAACCTCGGGATTATTTTAAGGATCATTCGAAACTATTTCGGGCAATTTCAGAATCACTTTTGGATTATTTTCGGAATCATTTCGATACTATTCGGAACAAACTTGAAATAATTTCAGAATCACTTTGTGATTATTTAGGATCATTTTGAGACCATTACGAAACCCTTTTAGAACTATTGGGGGATTACTTCGGGATTATTTTAAGGTATCATTCAGGACAACTGCTGGACACTTGCTTTTCTAGACTATTGGAAACCTATTTGGAAGAATGTTTATATTGTTTGTTCTTTTTGTTCAGACGAGTGAAGTTAAAAGTAATAAATAATATTGTCGATTTATTCGCCAAGGCGCATGAGTAACTCGTTCGCTTGACGTGGGAGAATGAGTAAGGTAATCATTAGAGCTGTCATTTATTCACATTTTATAACAAACTCGGTCGCTTCACATCTGCTCTAACTTTCGAAATGCGATCCAATCGAAAAATTCACCTAATGTGCATTGTATTTTTAAGACTTTCGTTCGACTGAGTCCATGTTCCTCTTTACTGAGGAATGACCAATGTAGTATCAACTCCAAAGGTCAACAAAAAAGGTCATCGAAAGCACAATAGCTGCAGATCGATTAGTCTTTGCCGTTTGGTACTTTCAAAAGATGACTGCATATCCGCATTCGCAGTAGGTTGAATACCTTTGAGAGTTCACTAATAATTTATCCTTGGTATTGAAAATCCTCTTATAAACTGAATAGGGTCAAAATTCTGGATCATAAACCAATTTGTGGTAGATTCAATGTGGTAATATTAAATCGTTCCCGAGATTGTGGGGCTTTTACCTTAATGGTATTTGTTACCAGAACGTACCGGATCTATATACGACGAAGGAATGTCACATTGATAACACTCTCCAAAACCTTCGGGAAGTGTCTTTATCGCTACAACAACAACAATAACACGCATCAGTGCGAAAAGTAAGCTGCTATGTCTGAATTTGAGTTCCCAGTAAAACTTATAAGGTTTTGCCGAATGACGCCGAGCTACGCCATCAGCTTCGTAGTCTCTGTTATGTGCGACTTCTTTAACCTGTTGAGAGCTCAAAAAAGTCCTGCAGAGAACGAGCGCAAGACGGAAAAAGGTGTTAAGCCGTTAAGGTTTGTATTTCTCATCTGAGGTATGACTCGGGATAAAGGAAATTAGTGAGAAAAGATGTGATTAGCCTTGGGGCTGCTTGCAGCGTTATATGATGTGCTGTATGAGCTACATGCAGATAAAATCTATCACATCCAAAATCTACTGTGGTTAGGCCCTGTTATTAATTGGAAGAGACAGCGTCTTATGAAATTTGGAATAGTCAATTATAATTGCGAAAGCGCCACTTCGATATTAAAGTAGGCAAATTAAAATGAGAAAACATCAAAATAAATGCGCAAGCGCTAGTTGTAATTAGGAGTGGTCAGTTGCAAATGGGAAGCGTCATATGTAAATGGTGACAGTCAATCGTAAATGCAAAAGCGTACTTCGATATGATAATAGTCATGTGTAAATGAGAAAGCATTAAATGAAAGTGCGAAAACGTTATTCCGTTATTGATCACGGCCAGAAGTATTTCTATAGACATTAGTATTTCTCAGCTAAGAGAAAACCTCTGAGATGGAAGATAAAGCGTTAGTTGTGTTGTGCAAAATCGTCGTATGAAAATCGAATAGTTAATTGTAAAGTCGAAAGCGTCAGCTCCATGTGAGAACAGCCATTTGCTAAATCAGAAAAAGTCAAAAGAAATTCAAAAACACCAATTGTAATTGAGAATGAGTTAGTTGTAAATGATATGGTTAGTTGCAAACAGGAAAGCGTCATATGTTAATGAGAATAGTCAATCAGGTGTAAATAAGAAAGCAAGCAATGAAAATGCGGACACGTCATTTGTAATTGGAAAAATCAGTAAATGAGAAAGCACAATTTGAAATTAAGAACAGTAAGTCGCCAATAAGAAAATATAAATTTTAAATGCGAAAGCGTAATTTGAAGTGCCAAATTTCTTCTGAGTTATTTACATGCCTAGAAGTGGAATATATCCGCTGATTACTACCTATCAAAATGTGACAACTTGCACGTTATTTTCCTTTATAAAATTCCAACTCAACTAAAAGAATTCTGAGAAGACTCACCCGCACAATTCGTATTCATATTTCATGGCGTGACATCTTGCAGACGGATGAGCAATCACAAAAGCTTTACCGCCAACAATTTCTCATAACTCTATATATGTTTGTATGTACATATGTAAGATTTGTTAAAATGCAATTGCATAGAGTTAACAAGAGTTTCCAAGAATCAAGATTTTTGTCATGAAAACCAAACGCACTAAATCAGTTCTCATGCAATCAGTTCGCCAACAATCTTTTGCTATTCGTTAAAGAATTTCATGACCGGAATCACGCAATTACATTTCCATTTCATTAACTCAAATCACAGAGGCATATGCAAAATCATTTTTTATTTGCTCAAAAAGTTGCTGCACCTATTCGTGCTCTTCATTTTTTTTTGGTAATCGCTGGCGTGAACAGGGACTGCAAAGAAACTTAATTATCATAACCGTCTCAAGTGGTGTCTATGTTATAGTTGCTATAGATAGCCGTCGGCTCATACTTGACATTTCAACCGATAAATTTGTACTTATGTATTTACATTCAACCCTTTCTATTAACATATTCTAGTTACCTCTTCTGCGCAACCATTACCCGCCTAGTGACTTTGAAATGATCATCAAATCCACTGTTTGATCGCAAGAAGATTACTGCCCACGGTATTTTTTATAGCGAAGTCTGGTCACGTGCGAGAATCGAAGCAAAAATGCTCGTAAATGTCAAATGCCTGTGGCATACGAAAGTGGCAAAGCAAACGCGTTGTCTATGAGTATAGTATGTGAATAAGTGCAGACATACACGCATACATACATACATACATATATAGTAGAATTTAATAATATCAAACACATTAACAACAACAAAAAATTAATAGGATTCATCGATTTGAATTAAAATTCTTGGTTTAGGTCGTAAATGAGCGCTTACGAATTGACCCATTTGTTTTTTATAGACGGTCAGTGAACTCTTTTAATATACATACATACATACACACCTTACATGCAGATTTATGTAAGACATGTTTAAACAAAAAAAGCTTTGTATGCTTTTTCTATAAAGCGTTCTTGTCCGGATATTGGTGACTGCTATTACATATATTAATTTCAATAGCTTTTGCTTTGCTAGGTTGTCTTCATTTCTTGCCTACATTCAGGCTGATGTTGTTTATAGTCAACGGAATTCTGATGCACAATAACATGCAAAAAGCTGCAAATCAGACGGTTTCTGAATAAATTTTCGTTTTTATACTCAGCGCGCTTTGCACATAGAGTATATTAACTTTGATTGGATAACGGTTGGGTTGTACAGGTATAAAGGAATCGAGATAGATATAGACTTCCATATATCATAATCATCAGTGTCGAAAAAAAATTTGATTGAGCCATGCCTCGTCCGTCCGTCTGTCCGTTAACACGATAACTTGAGTTATCTTGAGATATTTTCACCATTTTTGGTTACACGAGCTTTTATTTAATTGTCTGATCAACGCCCTAGATTGATGGGAGTGTGATGACTAGTACCTAGGACCTACTTAATTATTTTCTATCTCTTAGTATTATTACTACTTAATGTAAGTATTGTTTTCAATAAAACCGTTTAACGTAAAAATTTTTTTTAAATTATTTTATTACTGAAATTTCACTAACAAAATTTGAGCTTATGTGCTCCAAGTATTTTGACGTCACTTCTACCGCGGAAATGAATTTTTTTAATGAAATTTCACTAACAAAATTTGAACTTATGTGCTCCAAAGTATTTTGACGTCACTTCTTCAATATCTAGATCCTTGCGCCACCTAGCGGCGATTTCTTTTCATAGGTCGCTTTCTATTCTTGTATGTATTATGTGTTGCAAATATGAGCGAAATCGGATCACAAATACGATTTTTGTGAATATCTCGATCCTTGCGCCACCTAGCGGCGATTTTTTCTTATTATTGCATTGTCATCGGGTTCTGAACTATATTCCCAAGTTTCAAGTTTCTGGCTTATCGGGAAGCTACTTAAATTTTAATTACAAAATTCGCGCTGGCCGTGCAGCCGTGCAGCCTGTCAAGTCAACCTAAATAAAACCGTTTAAAAATAGGCGTGGTACTGCCCCTTTTATGACAAAACAATTTTCTATGTTTCGGGAGCCGTAACTCGAAGAAAATTACGGATCGTAATAAAATTGGGCACACAAATTTTCCCTATAGTAGAAAATATAACAAGTTTAAAAGGGTCGTAGACTAGAATAATAAGCTATAATTTAGCAAAAAATAGTTTTGAATCAATATATTTCACTTATCAAGTTTTATTGTAAGAGGAAATGGGGAGACATATTTTTTTAAACGGGCGGTGCCACGTGTTATGTAGAAAAGTAATTTTTCTGAAATGAAATGTGCAGTTGAAGCTCACGCTGAGTATATAATGTTCGGTTACACCCGAACTTTAGACACCTTTACTTGTTTTCTTTGAAAGAAGCGGCACCATTGTAGTCTTCATTCCAAAGATCAACGAACGGTTTTATGACCCCCAAAATTATTAGACCACATACGATTGTATCATATTGGAGTAGGTTGGATACCTCTAGGCTATGAACAGACCTATCTTTGGGACTTGCAATAAATGAAGTGGTCCACAAGGTGAAATCTTCCCTTGAGAACAAACAGTTTACCCTGGTTAAATTTTTGAAACGTAGAGAAGACTTCAATAATGTTCTGCTGTAAGCAAACCTCTTCTTTTTGTAACAGTGCTTCACCTCATCCAAAAGGTGTGATCACTCACAAATTGTCATCCGTATCCCCTGATCGAAGTCCAAGAGGCGCTGGTTTTTGCATTGCAATTAAAACGATGATTGGAGTGATGTGGAAACACATGACATGCGGGGCATATATTGAGTATGCCGCAGTTGACTCTGGTTAAGTAAGAGTGTAAACCTATTACAGCATCCAGATGGAAGTTGTGCCAGAATGATGCGCGAACATAAAGTGTTTGTTCAGTGTGTTTCTTTTAAGCTCGGCGACCATATCACAGACGCGTAAAACACAAGCGGCTGGCCAATCGCTTTACAGCTAGTTATCAGTGCTTCTTTGTGTTTAACACAAGTGCTGACAGCGAAGAACTTGAGGATTTTTGTTATGTTAAATATTTCTGACAGTTGCACTGTACACGACGTGAATTCGGTCGCGAGGCGAAACAACCGGGAAAATATCGATATGTATTGTTGTCTTATAGTATTGCTCACCAATGAGGCCTAAATCCTGTTGCCAGTATCGTGAAGTGGTAGGCGTAGGAAATAATGGTAACTCTTTTGGGTGGGCAATGAGGCCTTGATATGTAAATGTTAAACAAATTTGGGGGTAGGACACCACCCTGCGACATCCCTTGATTGACGGTTTTTAGTTTTGTTGTTACTTTATTAAACTGGGCTGATGCTTGCCACCCACACAGGCCACTTGCGGTCCACCTTTTTAGACTAGGAGGTAGGGTAGACCCCTCCAAGTCTAGCAGCAATGTGCTGCGAATGACCGTGCCAAAAGCTGTTTACAAGTCTAGTACCATCCGATTCAGTTCTGTGGTGAGGTTCTTGGTTCAATCCGCAATTTATTTGTGTGATGGTGGCGCTATGTAGTTGTGGTGGTGCTATGTAATTTTTGGAAGCCATGCTGGTGGTTTGCATGTCGAAAGTTTCGGTGAAGTAAGGGAGTAGCATGGCTTCAAGTGGCTTGGCAGCTGTCGGCAGGAGAATACCGGATGATATGAGCCTCCTTCGTTAGCTTGTTTGCCAGGTTTAAATAGAGATACCACTTTCACCGTTTTACATATTTCAGGGATGCCGAAATTGGACTGATACAGGTTGGAGGCAAGCGGCAGGTAGCTGCAGGTAGTAAATCTTCATTGCCATCGGCATGGCAATCTCATCCGGGTTTACTGCTTTAGATGGTTTAGCAAGCGTGATAGCTTATTCAACCCATTCAACAGATATGGCAGTAGGAGACACTCTGATGTCCGTCAGTAGGAACAAGCATTTTGAGAGGTCGATGAATCCGACAAATTTTTTAATGGATGTCACACTCCTGGCGAGAGACCTTGTGAGACAGCTAACCTCCCTGCACCAGACAGCTTTTAAATAAACATAAGCGGACAAATTGGGAAAAATACCTAAAGGGCTGTAACTTCTCCGCCGGTTTTTGGTTAGCTATGGTCATCCGTAAAGTCCCTCTCGAAATCGACACAGCATTAAGCATGAATATCCAGCGGCTTTGGGCAATAACGTTCATGGGATGCGAAGAAAAGCGCAAGCGCTTTCTGCCGGCAATGCGTCGAAAAATCCAGACGGCAAGCGAACAGACGTGCACATAAAATGATTTGCTTAAAATGATTTTGATATTTTATTGTTCTGATTGTAAGCTCTTGAATAAATGAAGTAAATAAATATAATAAATCAGAAAGTTGTCTCTATGTCCTTGGCATTAATGATCCCATGTAAACTAGGAATAGTGCGAACCTGCGTTCCATAATGATGTTAAACTGGGAGCTAGCGTGGTGACATCACATCTGTGGGGAGGAAGTGTGAAGCGTGGTGTCAAGTTGCCACTCCTTTGGCTTTTTTTATAGATAGCATATCTCGCCACATCAACAACAGTGGCGTTAAAATAGTGGCCTCATTGTAAGTGGTACGTATAGGGTCTGTGATGATGTTATCAGCGAGATCAGGGAGGGGGATCACGAAGGAAGATGAGTACTCGCATAGAGACGGCATGACTTGGCGTTAATTCCCCAGAGACAGAACTAAAATTTTCCACAAAAAAGATTAAAATTCCATATTTTTAATCTATCCTCTCTTAGTGGTCAAGAGGAGAGTCTTTATTCTTTGCTGATGTACAGTCTCCTCATAACGCAGAGATGCACATGACATATAAATGACAAAAAAATTGCCAAACCGCAAATTAAAAGAACTCCCATCGTGTCAGAACCACAAAACTACATTACTTCAAGTGCGAGACCACACATGTTTGCATGCACTTATATATGACAAGTAAGGAAGGCAAAGTTCGGGTGTAACCGAACATTACATACTCAGCTGACAGCTTTGGAGACAAAATTTAGGAAAATCAGCACGTAGGAACTTGAACCTAGGGTAACCTTGGAATATGTTTGTATGACATGGGTATCAAATGGAAGGTATTAAAGCGTATAGTTCTATAGGTGAACGCCTTTTCGAGATATCGCCATAAAGGTGGACCAGGTGTGACTCTGTTGTTGTTGTTGTTGTAGCGATAAGGTTGCTCCCCGAAGGCTTTGGGGAGTGCTATCGATGTGACGGTACTTTGCCGGATATAGATCCGTACGCTTCGGTACCACAGCACCATTAAGGTGCTAGCCCGACCATCTCGGGACGATTTATGTGGCCAAATTAAACCTTCAGGCCATTCCCTCCCTCCCCACCCCTCAAGTTCTATGAGGAGCTTGGGGTCGCCAGAGCCTCGTCTGTTAGTGAAACAGGATTCTCCGCAGATAGGTGAGGTTGACAATTAGGTTTGGAGAAGCTATATATTGCGCTGGCAACCTGAAGGGTTGCGCTACACAGCCCCTTGAATCTGGTATTTTAGTCGCCTCTTACGACAGGCATACCTACCGCGGGTATATTCTGATCCCCTAACCCGCTGGGGTCAGGTGTGACTTTCGAATGTGTTTGTACGATGTGGCTATCAAATGAAAGGTTGTAATGAGGGTTTTTAGTTGTATATTTGAAGGCGTTTTCGTGATATCGACAAAAATGTGGACTAGGGTGACCAGAACATCATCTGCAGGGTGCCGCTAATTTATTTATATATGTAATACCACGAACAGTATTGCTGCCATGATTCCAAGGGCCTTTGATTTCGCCCTGCAGAACTTTTTCATTTTCATCTACTTAATATGGTAGGTGTCACACCCATTTTACAAAGTTTTTTCTAAAGTCATATTTTCGTCAAAAACCAATCCAATCACCATGTTCCATCCCCTTTTTCGTATTTGGTATAGAATTATGGCATTTTTTCGAAATTTTCGATATCGAAAAAGTGGCCGTGCTCATAGTCGGATTTCGCCCATTTTTAATACCAAGATAAAGGAGTTCAGATAAATACATGAACTAAATTTATTAAAGATATATCTATTTTTGCTCAAGTTAGTGTGTTAACGGCCGAGCGGAAGGGCAGAAGGTTGACTGTGTATAAAAACTGGGTTTGGCTTCCACCGATTTCGCCCTTTCTCATAGAAAGCAGTTAAATGACCTTCTTTTAAAAGTGGGCTGTGTGACGCCCATTGTCCAAAATTTTACTAATTTTCTATTTTGCGGTATAGATTCAACCCACCTACCAGTTTCAACGCTTTATCCGTCTTTGGTAATGAATTATCGCACTTTTTCGGTTTTTCGAAATTTTCGATATCGAAAAAATGGGCATGATTATAGTCCGATTTCGTTCATTTTAAATAGCGATCTGAGATGAGTGGAACTTACATACCAAATTTCATTAAGATACCTCAAAATTTACTCAAGTTATCGTGTTTAAGGGCGGACGGACATGGCCAAATGAATTTCTTTTTCGCCCAGATCATTTTGATATGTAGAAGTCTATATCTATCTTGATTAGTTTATGCAGTTACGGGTACCGTTATGCGAACCAAATTAATATACTATGAGATCAGCTCAACTGAGTATAACAATTTACTGCTATTTGAACATACATACACAGAATATGAAAGCTGAAATATACTATTAGAAACATGCAAATATGGCCTGATGTAAGCGGCTTTAAAACAGTCATAGAAACAATTGTGTCGAATATTAGCATCACTATGATATTAGTAAATAATCACAAGCAAGCAGCCATTCTTACATATGTACATGTACACATTAAAGCAAGCAGCCACACTTATGTACCAGGCAACGAAAAATATTCCATTCAAATAACCAGCAGCTTGAAGCAGAGAGATTATTTCACCTGCAATTTATGTTGTCGCCAGCTAAGAGCAGAAGGTGTACTACTTCCAAAGTAGCCTAAATAAAGACCATTTTGCATACTGAATATATACAAATTATTTATTCGACAGTTCAGCCATTAGAACGTTAGCAGAAGGTGCTAATTATCAGGAACACCCCAAAATTCGTTACACTATGTTCTTATCAAACCTCGTAAATCTAGTTTTTTTTTACTTTAGCATTGAAAGTCTTGGGTGCTTTGCACTTGGTTATATAGTTATATGTCCATACATAAATTGCCATTTTGAGATGGTCAAAACTGTATGCAACTAAGTGGGCGGGGCAGTGGCGGATCGTGAGCTTGGCTGTGGGGGGGGAGGGAAATGGTATCAAAAAGTTTCATAAATTTTGTTTTATTTTTATAAAAGCGGTATTCATGTATAAATTGCCATGCATCGTGAAATGCCAAAATTTTGTGCCTACTGCTATTTTCATGCTCAAGAAAAATGCAAAATTTTTCTTGAATGTTTTTGATCTGCGTACAGCGCTTAATAATACCAAAATGTAAGCTTTCGATTTCAAAGTATTTTCGAAAGTATGTATGTATTCTGTTTTTAAATACTTTCAGGGCCGCGGAGAGGGATGATTTTAAGTTAGATAAACGTTTTTGACACAATTTTATAAGCGCTATCTGTCAAAAATGCTTCAACTAACTTAAAATCACATTTTATTTCGACTTCCCAACGACTTAAGTGGTCGCCATTTCCTTCAAATCACACTCCATACTACTCTAAAAAAACGGAGAAAAAGTAAAGCGTGATTGGCTCGTTTGGAGTGCAACAAAAGAAGCGCTTTTTTGTTTTCCATGCCGGCTTTTCAGCAAAATTTCCGAAAATACCCGATCAGTTTTGACAAAATCTTCAGGTTATTCTAAAGAAAAAGGTTGGAAGAGGTCACACGACAAAATTCCTGAACATGAAAATAGTCAAAATCATAAAACTTGCTATATAGAGTGGCGCCAATATGAAATGAGAATTCGAAATGCAAGTTCAGTGGATTTTCTCTTAGCGGAAACCCTTAAAAATGAAGCAGCTCGCTGGAGTATTTTGGAACTGATCAGCAATTATGACCCCCTATTGCATGAACATTTGGAGAAGGTGAGGGAATCTCAAACGAAAAAGAATCGTCTCCAAGCACATTATTTGTCTGATGGAATACAAAATGAGTTCATAGAAATCTGTGCAAGTCAAGTAATTAGAAAGATAGAAGGCGAGAGAAAGTCCGTCAAGTATTACACAGTAATAGTGGATGCGACCCCTGATTCGGAGCATATTGAGCAGACTGTTTTTATATTGCGTTATGTTTTATTAGACAGGGACTCCGGAAAATGGAAAATCCAAGAACGCTTCTTAGAGTTTGTCGATTGTAACGCAAAAACAGGAGAAGCTATCGCTGAGCTGATTCGCAGCACTCTAAAAAAGCACAATATTCCACTGGATGACTGCCGTGGGCAAGGGTATGATAATGGCAGTAATATGAGCGGTCATTACAAAGGAGCGCAGAGTCATATCCTGAGAGATAACTCCCTGGCAATATTTGCACCTTGTGCTTGTCATAGTTTAAATTTATGTGGAGTGCAAGCTGCTGAATGTTGTGCAGAAGTCATCACATTTTTCGGTATTACGCAGAAATTGTATAATATCTTTAGCGCAAGCCCTCAGAGATGGGAAATTCTCAAGGAAAAAACTAATTGCTCCTTGCACAGCATGTCACAAACACGATGGTCTGCTCGTGTGGATAGTGTGAAACCTTTCGCAACTCACATTCCCCAAGAAAGCTATTGATGAAATCAAGCTTTTGAATCTGAGTTCAGAAACAGTAACGGATTTGGAAGGTATTGAAGCATATATGGGGAAATTTGAGTGTATCCTCTTAGCCTCCATTTGGCTCAAAGTGTTGACGGTAATCAACCATCGAAATCTGGTACTGCAAGCTAGAAATGCCACACTGGACGTGGAAACAGAAAATATACGTAGCCTGATTGATGAGTTGAAGAAGTTCAGGGATCAATGGTCGATCATACTTCAAGAATGTAAGGTTCTGGCAGGGAGTATAGGAGTTGTGAATACCTTCGCAGAGAAAAGAAGGAAGATAAGAAAGCGCCAGTTCGATGAATTACCTGGCGAATCACCTGAGTGTGATTCCAAAACTCAATTCAAACAGCAAGTTTTTTACGTTCTTTTGGACTGCTTGATTGGTAACATGACAAGACGTTTCGAAGCCGTAAATGACATTGCGATTAAATTTAGTTTTTTGTGGAAGTATCAGGATCTGACGGAAGAAGAGCTCAGAGAAAAGGCAGCGGCATTCTGCACGATTTATGGTATCGATATTTCTACGGATCTAATAGATGAAATCATTCATCTCAAAGCCATCCACTTAGCAAATTTGGGATGTGATTCGCTGCCACCATTTCAACTTCTGAACAAATTTCATGACTTGAAGATGGAAGTATTATTTCCGAACATCTGCATAGCATTAAGAATATTTTGCACACTTCCAGTCAGTGTGGCTGAAGGGGAGCGTTCTTTTAGTCTATTGTCTCGCGTGAAAAATTTTTTACGTTCTACTATGAGCCACAATCGCTTGACAAGCCTTGGAACATTGGCGTTGGAGTCCAGCCTTGCTCGCAGCATTAGTTTTGAATCGGTAATTTCCATATTCGCAGACCAAAAAGCACGGAAGGTTTTCCTTGGCTGATTCAAGCTCTTAAAATGTACATATTTAGAAAAAGTTAATGTAAGCAAATCAAACAATGAAATCTAACATTTCATTTATGTAAGTGCTCCAGTAAATCTTATTTTATATGAAATAAAACTGACAATGTGAATTGAAAAATTTATGTATGTTATGTTATTTTTTTACTGAATTGAGTTTATTTTTCACATTATTATTGTCGAGGTCAATACGCGTCTTTTGACACCTCTCTCGATATTTTTGGTAGCGTATTAGCAGTCGACCCCTCAACTAGACTTTTACCGACAATTCAAACACCAATTTGCTTGTAATTAAAAACTCTTTAAGAGCACATTTTTTATTTCTGTGAAATAAATTTCTATTTTTAAAATTGTTGCAAAAACCGTGCAAAAAAATTGTTCTTGAGCACATTTTTGCACGCAAGGAAAAGCACATACGCAAAATTTTACTCTCTATGATATTCCGTTGAGAAAAAAATGGCCCGCAGTATTGATGCTAGATATTTTCATTTCCACACCTTGGACTTAAAGATTTTCCATACAAAATTTTATTTTTCAAATACTTTAAGTATTGAACATTTGAATATTTTTTTCTTTGGATATTTCATTTTTGTTCTGTAAGTATTTGAAAAACAAAATTTCTCCGACCTTATGTGAAAAGATGGGGGAGGGCGGGAACTGTCCCTATGATTTGAGCCTATGTCCGTCCGTCCAGTAATGATATGGTGAAACAAAATACAAAAATAAAAAAATTTCAAAAATGGACGTGGCTCCGCCTTTTTCATTTTAGTTTGTCTAGAATACTTTTAAAGCCATAAGTCGAACAAAAATTTACCAATCCTTCTGAAATTTGGTAGGGGCATAGATTCTATGACGGCAACTGTTCTTTTCTGGATAATGGGCGAAATCGGTTGAAACCACGCCCAACCACTTATTCCACGTACTTATCTGAACTCACTTCATCTTGCTACAAAAAAAGGCAGAATCCGACTATAACCGCGCCCACTCGTGTCAATCGAAAATTACGAAAATGAAAAACAGTGCCATAATTCTATACCAAATACGAAAAAAGGGAGGAAACATGTAATTTGATTGGTTTATTGACACAAAAAATAACTTTAGAAAAAACTTTGTAAAATGGGTGTGACCACCTACCATACTCAAGTAGAAGAAAATGAAAAAGTGCTGCAAGGCGAAATCCTCAAACGCCCTTGGAATCCTGGCAGGACTACTGTATACATATATAAATAAATTAGCGGTACCCGACAGATGATGTTCTGGGTCACCCTGGTCACATTTGGTCGATATTTCGAAAACGGCCTTCACATATCACAACTAAGGGCCTCCCTTTTTAAACCCGCATTATACCTTTAATTTGATACCCATATCGTACAACACATGGTAGAGTCACCCTGGTCCACCTATATGGCGATATCTGGATAAGGCGTCCACATATAGAACTAGGCCACTCCCTTTTAAAATACTTATTAAAACCATTCATTCATACCCATATCGTACAACACATTATAGAGTCACCCTGTCACCTTTAGAACTATGGGCCACCTCCCTTTTAAAATACTCTTTATACCTTCCATTTGATACCCTGTCATACAAACACATTCCAGGGTACCTAGCAACTTCACTGTCCCATACAAAGCGCTTGAGAATGCGTCATTAATGTTTTTGTATTGCCTAATTGAATAATATGAAATTTATTTTTATAATTTATAAATATTTGACATTTATTTACCTTATTTTGGCTATTTTTATTTGTGTGAGGCAAATGTGACCCTGAACGTAGCAAAAACAATTTTGTTTACCCACGTTCAATGAGTCACATGTGAACATATAGACCATAACAAATAATAAAGTTTCGAATCACATAAGACGGCAAAATGATATATAAATGTCAAACGCAGTGTAGTACGTGTGCTTTTTGTTTAATTGGAGTTAGAAGTATATACAACAAGTAAGAAGGCTAAGTTCGGTGGAACCGAACATTTACA
>JARSSU010019450.1:0-17838 GCA_029619165.1 Eurosta solidaginis
GTTTACGTTTTATGTTAATAATATATGAGCTAAAGGCCGTGGTTAAATACACACAATGTTAATTTCATTGGTTTTTGTAATTTGTCACATATTTATTCGCTTCAGTCTGATAGCCATCTTCAGGACTGTAAGTGAAACGCAAATGTATAAACAGCACATTCATTTCAGATACATGGTCCTTACATTTACGTTATGGCAACTAGGTATACATATAAACGAGACACAAAAACTTTAACCACTGGGTATTCTTTTATCGACTGATCATATGTTCGGAAAACAAAAGTACAAAAAAACTCAAAAAAAATGTATACAATTTTAAAGTACAGTAAGTGTAACTTAAAAATATGCCACAAAAAAATATATAGGGATACAAAACAATAGATCAACGAATATGTCGTCATCCAACATTATGATTGTTGATCCCAAGTATGCTGCTAGCGGAATAATTTCTGTACGCTGCTTTCTTTCATGTGCGCCGTGAGACTTGCATTTTGTGTTGTTGCTTAAGCAATAAATTGCGATGCATATTGCGCATTTGGTCGTGTCACTTTTAAAATTAATTCTCTTATCATTAGGGGCGTGTTCATAATGTGGAACATTTTCCATGGTGAAGCGCTTATTTATATTGTTTCTCTATGTCCAATATAGTACATTTCTGGAAATCGGGATAGTGGCCCGTCATACCTTACAGTGGGCCGTTAAGGCCGTTTATTTCCGAAGCGTTGTTTCTAAGTTAAATATTGGGACTTATGGCCGGAAATCCTTGTCTTTAATTTTAATTTTTGTTGGTCCCCACATATTACTTCTCGCATAAGTGAGACCCGTCACCGTTGCATGGGATTCTGTATATTATGTTGGTATTCTCATCCTTTGGAATTCTGTCCTTTGTATTACTGTAAAATTTTGTTTCAATTGAATTGTTGTATGTGAACGCCTATTTGACCTTTTCTTTGTCATAAAATCCGATTCTCTTGATCCTCTCTGCTTATTTTTGGGGGACATAGGTTATCGCTTTGTATATTTTGTTTATTGCTTCTTAGGTTTACGTTCATTACGTGCTCTGTTATAGAAAATTTCCGACCAGTTTATTGGACCCAAGCTACTTGGAAACATCATATCCCTCTAGGAGTTTTTTTGATGATCGTGATAATCTTCTTGTGGTTACATTTCTGTCGGCTTATTGTAAGTACCCGTCTTATGAAGCTTTTGGCGGTATTTATTATTGTACTTTTTTTCGTGTTTTGAATAGTAGTTAATTAGTCTTCCCGAAGCTGTGGGTTTCTGTACCCAGTCAATAATAATTTGTTGTTCCTCCTATTGATTAACGTGTCCAAGTACGGTAGTTTGACATCTTTCTCAACCTCTATTGAAAAATTTAATGTTTTTCTGCTGTAGCTGTTGAGTTCAGTGAGAAATGTTTTCCATATTGTTTCAGTTTTTACAATGGCAAATAAGTCATCTAACCATTACTTTGTAAGTAGGCGTGGTTTGCTAGTAGTTTCATTTTCGAATTCTTGTTAGCAGGCTCCTCCAGACAATGTCAGCTATGACTGGGGAGGCTGTGAGGCCCCATGGGCATTCCTGTACGTTGTTCGTATATTTTTTCATTTGTATTTTAAAATATCGATTCTTTCTTTTAGCAAAATTTTCACATGTGATAATAGTTCCCTTTGTTAAGGATTGTATATTCTGTTATGTTTTTCCCAACTTTGCGGATATGATTTCAATGGCTAAATCAACCGGAAATGCTTGGGGAAACAAGGAGACTACGTCCAAGGGAAACAAGGCTTTCATTATCATAAATATATGTGCCATTGACCTACTTTTAAATTGTTGAGTCATCGGACATTTATATTTAGAAGAACAAGTGATATTTTTTGAGTTATTCTCACGACATATTTTACAGAGGTTGTATGACGGGGAGTCGATAGATGAACAAATAGGTCGGAGTGGTACCTTCTTTATGACTTTTTGGTAATCCTAGATTCTGGGAGTAATAGCATTTTTTACACAGTAGCTTGTTCTTTTCTTTGGATATTATGGCACCGCTGTGTGAACATCCTTTGAACAATCTCATGTTTTTGTCTCTGTACTTGTTCGTCGGATCGGGTTTTTAAAACTCTGTAGGTAGAGATGTCGTTCACCAGTGTCTGAATCTTTTTTCGTATTTCGTTTTTGTCTATCACCACTGTAGCGTTGCCCTTGTCGGCATTGATTACAAGTAATTGTTGTTGTGTTTGGGAAACCGTTTTGTCTCTTCCAGTATTTTTGCGTGTGAAATTTGCCTCGTGTGGAAATCGTATGTTTTTTAGATGGTCGTGTATCAGGTGTTCGTGAAGTTGTTTCTTGCCACTTCTTGTGATCTTATTTTCGCCGTTGTATAATGTTTTTCCCAGTCTGCTATAAATTAATTGAGGAAATTTCTTGGGTTTTCGTTCGGAGGGGCATATTTTCGGGGGCCCAGCGATAAACAGCCCATTGTATATCAGTTGGATTTTAGTTTGTGTGGTAATTTCGGAAACCATTGTGGTACCACCTAATATTGAGTTTTCTTTTTCTTGTTGTCTTAGTTTTATACTTTTTTGTTTGTCTCTGTTTAATCTTGCTTGTGAGGTTGTCCAACAGTATATTTTCACTTTGTAGAATTTGGTTGAATGTGAGATTAAGAGTGTGATCGATTTCTGTTCTCAGTCATTTTGCCTCCTTCTGTTTTGTCTTAGGAGGTCATGTTTGATACATATTATCATATTTAAAAACAGGCTTCGCTGCACTTGATAATGAATGTTGACAACTTTGTTTGTGTACTTACGTGGAATTCTGCAAATTATTGGTGTTGTTTTTTTATGAGTACATAATATCTTTTGTGCACTTTAAAAAATTGGTGTTATTTCCACTTCGCTTTGCATCTCTCTCCAAGAATTTCGTTCGACTCTGGATATTTTATAATTGTTGTGTTTTTTGCTGGTATCGGTTTGATGTCCCTGTTGATCCGTGTATTAATTTGTGTTTGATGGTTTTGGTCCACCTTAAGGGTGTCTCCGTTTTTTGGTGTGCTCTCCGTTTAACATTTTTGGTAATTTTTTAGCCTATATGCGTTTACGTTTCGTTAATAATAATGAGCTTAATGCCGTGGGTTAAATTAAAAACACCATGTTTAAAATTTTCATGGGTTTTTTAATTTGTCAATATCGCTTCCAGTCTGAAGCCATCTCAGGACCCGTGAGTAAACACAATATGATAAAAAGTGGGCATTCTATTTCTAGATACATGTTCCATTAAAATTTACGTTATGCAACTTAAGGGTAACATATAAACGAGAACGAGAACTTACACTTGTGGTGATTCTTATCGACCTGATCATATGTTCGGAAAACCAAAAGTAAATAAACCTTCAAAAATGTTAACATTTTAAAGTACAGTAAGTGTTGTAAACTTAAATATGCAACAAACAAATAATATGGATACCAAAACAAAGATCAACGAAATTTCGTCATTCAATTCATTATGATTGTTGATCCCAAGCCCAAGTATGCTGCTAGCGGAAAAATTTCTGTACGCTGCTTTTCTTTCATGTGCGCCGTTGAGGGCTTGCATTTGTGTTGTTGATTTAAGCAATAATTTGCGATATGCATATGCGCATTGGCTGTGTCACTTTTAAAAATTAAATTCTCTTTACATTAAGGCGTGTTCATAAGTGGGGAGCAATTTCCATGGTGGGAAACGCTTATATATTGTTTCTCTATGTCATATAATATAACATTCTGGAAATCGGGATTAGTGCCGTATCCTACAGTGGTCCGTTAAGGCCGTTTTATTTTCCGAAGCGTTGTTTCTAAAGTTTTAAATTTGGACTCTTAGGGTGTGCAATCCTGTTCTTTAATTTTAATTTTGTTGTCCCCACAATGTTTTATCCTTCATCGCATAAAGTGAGGGACCGTCCACTTTGCATGGGATTCTGTTTATTTAGGTTGGATTTCTCACCTTTGGATTCTGTCCTTGTATACTGATTTGTTTCAATGTATTTGTGTATGTGAACGCTATTTTGACCTTTTCTTGTGTCAAAAATCCGACTCGTTCCCTCTGCTATTCTTGGGACATAGGTTATCGCTTTGGATATTTTGTTATTTGCTTCCTTTCAGGTTTACGTTCATTACGTGCCTTGTAATAGAATTTTCGGACAGTTTATGACCAAGCTACTTGGAAAACTCATATCCTCTAGAGTTTTTTGGCAAAAAACACAACAAATTATTAAAATATCAGAGTCGACGAAATTCTTGGAGAGATGCAAGCGAAGTGGAATAACACCAAATTTTTTAAGAGATGCAACAAAAGATATTATGTACATCATAAAAAACAACACCAATAATTGCAGAATTCCACGTAAGTACACAAACAAAGTTGTCACATTCATTAATCAAGTGCAGGCGAAGCTTTTAAATATGATAATATGTATCAAACATGACCTCCTAAGACAAAACAGAAGGGAGGCAAATAGACTGAGAACAGAAATCGATCACACTCTTAATTCTCACCATTCAACCAAATTCTACGAAAGTGAAAATATACTGTTGGACAACCTCACAAGCAAGATTAAACAGAGACAAACAAAAAAGTACGAAAAACTAAGACAACAAGAGAAGGAAAAACTCAATATTAGGGTGGTACCACAATGGTTCCGAAATACCACACAAACTGAAATACCACATGATATACAATGGCTGTTATCACTGGGCCCGAAATATGCCCTCTCGACCGAAAACAAGAAATTTCCTCTATTTAAGTTTATAGTAGACGGGGAAAACATTATACAAACGGCGAAAGATAAGGAATCACAAGAAGTGGCAAGAAACAACTTCACGACACTGATACACGACCATCTAAAAAACAATACGATTTCCACACGAGACAAATTCACACGCAAAATACTGGAAGAGACAAAACGGTTCCTCAAACACAACAAACAATTACTTGTACTCAATGCCGACAAGGGCAACGCTACAGTGGTGATAGACAAAAACGAATACGATACAAAGATTCAGACACTGGTGAACGACATCTCTACCTACAGAGTTTTAAAACGCGATCCGACGAACAAGCTACAAGACAAAAACAATGAGATTGTTCAAAGGATGTTCAACAGCGGTGCCATAGATATCCAAGAAAAGAACAAGCTACTGTGTAAAAATGCTATTACTCCCAGAATCTATGGATTACCAAAAATTCATAAAGAAGGTATACCACTCCGACCTATTTGTTCATCTATCGACTCCCCGTCATACAACCTCTGTAAATATGTCGTGAGAATACTCAAAAATATCACTTGTTCTTCTAAATATAATGTCGATGACTCAGCAGAATTTAAAAGTAAGGTCAATGGCACATATATTTATGATGATGAAAGCCTTGTTTCCTTGGACGTAGTCTCCTTGTTCCCAAGCATTCCGGTTGATTTAGCCATTGAAATCATATCCGCAAAGTGGGAAAACATAAAAGAATATACATCCTTAACAAGGGAACTATTTATCACAATGGTGAAATTTTGCACAAAAGAGAATCGATATTTTAAATACAATGAAAAAATATACGAACGACGTACAGGAATGCCCATGGGCTCACCAGCCTCCCCAGTCATAGCTGACATTGTCATGGAGGAGCTGCTAACAAGATTCGAAAATGAAACTACTAGCAAACCACGCCTACTTACAAAGTATGTAGATGACTTATTTGCCATTGTAAAAACTGAACAAATTGGAAACATTCTCACTGAACTCAACAGCTACAGCAGAAACATTAAATTTACAATAGAGGTTGAGAAAGATGGTCAACTACCGTACTTGGACACGTTAATCAATAGGAGAAACAACAAATTATATATTGACTGGTACAGAAAACCCACAGCTTCGGGAAGACTAATTAACTATTATTCAAAACACGAAAAAAGTACAATAATAAATACCGCCAAAAGCTTCATAAGACGGGTACTTACAATAAGCGACAGAATGTACCACAAGAAGAATATCACGATCATCAAAAAAACTCTAGAGGATAATGAGTTTCCAAGTAGCTTGGTCAATAAACTGGTCCGAAATTTCTATACCAGAGCACGTAATGAACGTAAACCTGAAGAAGCAAATAACAAAATATACAAAGCGATAACCTATGTCCCAAGAATAGCAGAGAGGATCAAGAGATCGGATTTATATGACAAAGAAAAGGTCAAAATAGCGTTCACATACAACAATACATTGAAACAAATTTACAGTAATACAAAGGACAGAATTCCAAAGGATGAGAAATCCAACCTAATATACAGAATCCCATGCAACGGTGACGGGTCTCACTTATGCGAGAAGGTATATGTGGGGACAACAAAATTAAAATTAAAGACAAGGATTTCCGGCCATAAGTCCAATATTAAACTTAGAAACAACGCTTCGGAAAATAAAACGGCCTTAACGGCCCACTGTAAGGATACGGGCCACTATCCCGATTTCCAGAATGTTACTATATTGGACATAGAGAAACAATATAATAAGCGCTTCACCATGGAAATGCTCCACATTATGAACACGCCTAATGATAAGAGAATTAATTTTTAAAAGTGACACAGACCAATGCGCATATGCATATCGCAATTTATTGCTTAAGCAACAACACAAAATGCAAGTCTCACGGCGCACTTGAAAGAAAGCAGCGTACAGAAATTATTCCGCTAGCAGCATACTTGGGATCAACAAATCATAATGTTGGATGACGACATATTCGTTGATCTATTGTTTGTATCCCTATATATTTGTTTGTGCATATTTTAGTTTACACTTACTGTACTTTAAAATTGTATACATTTTTGATGTTTATTTTACTTTTGTTTTCCGGACATATGATCAGTCGATAAAGAATAACCACAAGTGTAAGTTGTGTCTCGTTTATATGTATACCTAGTTGCATAACGTAAATTGTAATGACCATGTATCTGAAATGAATGCCCCCTTTTTATACATTTGTGTTTACTTACAGTCCTGAAGATGGCTTCAGACTGAAGCCGAAATATTGACAAATTAAAAAAACCAATGAAATTTTAAACATTGTGTTTTATTTAACCACGGCCTTTAAGCTCATTATTATTAACATAATGAAATATGTTAATTTAAATGTTTTTAAAAATCTCTATAAAAATTTCCAAATATATATTGAAAATTTAGTATGCAGTATAATTCATTTTATCATTCAAAATGTAATATTTAGTATGAAATGTGTTAATTTAAATGTTTTTAAAAATCTCTATAAAAATTTCCAAATATATATTGAAAATTTAGTATGCAGTATAATTCATTTTATCATTCAATCATTCAATTTAAATAAGTATTCTGTATTAACAGCAGCGAACAGAAAAATAGCAGTGGCAATCAAATTAAATTCGCCAATTAAATCCTTTTTTCGATATTTGAAGAAAAAGCTTCAATGAATTTTGTTGCTAAAACTATGCAAACCATTCGCAAAAAAGTTTACGAAAAATTCGAAAATTCGAGAGAATTTTACAAAAATTTCAAAGCTTTTATTAGAGTTCTCTAAATTTCTTTAAGTATGCAGCCTTG
Organism: Eurosta solidaginis; assembly: GCA_029619165.1. Classification (NCBI taxonomy): domain Eukaryota; kingdom Metazoa; phylum Arthropoda; class Insecta; order Diptera; family Tephritidae; genus Eurosta; species Eurosta solidaginis. Next base: position 7,596 of record JARSSU010019450.1, read on the forward strand.
TAGTGCAATCAATTTTAGTCTAACAAAGTTATAGGTCTCTCGAAGGGTCTTTTAGATTCTCCTCTATACAAAACGTGAAACAATTACTTTTTTATATCCAAATGCGTGTCGGGAAAAAAGTTTCGAAAATCAATCCGAATTCTGAGAGACCTATAATTTTGTTAGGCTAACACACACACACATTTACCATCAAGTAGTAAAATTTCATTACTCGAAGTAACATAAAACTGTCAATTAATACGTCCAGTTTTGATTTGCATCTACTTTTATGGCAAAAATGAATTTTTTTCTCACAAAGGTCTATTGTAGCTGCTTACATAATTCAGCCATCTTACTTTAGCGCATTAAATTCGCTCCATACAAGTTTAGCAAAATATGTCTAATTAATTTCCACACTTATATTTTAATCTATGCAACTATTCATAATTTTTGTACAGGAGCTGTTATCCCTCAGAAAAATTATGGCATACTTCCAAACTAGCAAAACAATAGCGAAAGTTACAAACGTTTCAGGATTATTATATTGGTTAGGTCCTTTGTGCATTAAGCTAAGGATATGTCTGTAATGAGAGGTAAGCAGTCGCAACTCCACTTTTAGTCCAAATGGAACTAGTACCATTTTTCAATTTTATTATGGCTTCTTGACCTTCGGCAAAAGATCTTAGCTCAGGTATTGTTGGTTGCCTACACTTCGAACTTTACGATGTATTGCCATTGTCATTGTCATTGAGGTACTTGTTTTTCTCATTTCTCAAAATATAATTTTTGGACTTACGACTGTTTACCTATCAGCAAAAGACGTGAAATTATTGAACACTTGTCTTTCCTAGTTCTTCATAAACTAAAGCAACAACTTTCCTTTCAATATTGCGCACATTATTCTGTGATAAGTTGGCACTGGAAATTGTTTTCGCCAAGCTTTCAAACAAAAGCGAAGTTGAATCCCGTATTTTTTCCTGCTCAGGGGCACAAGCTATCTCTTGGATTGTTTTTGCGCATTCTTTTAGCACATCCTTGAAAACTGAAGTAACTTCGGCATCTGCTTGCTTTTTTGACTTCCGGTTCTTATTCTGAGCGACATAGCTTCTAGCTGCTTTATCATTTGAAGGTTTGGAATTCTCGTCAACTAACTGTGGTTCGTATACTATATACGGTTCGAAAGTAGCATCCATAATTGCATTTGGAGAATTGGAACAATCTGTCGAATTTTCGCTTATTTGCGATTCGTATACAATAAGTGGTTCACGATTTGAAGAGTTTGAGTAATCTGTTGACTTTTCATATACATCAGTATGTTCGTTAATCATGCCAGGATCACAATTTCCAACAGTTCTAAAAAGAAAAAAATATATGATTGATAATCTAATCTAATATATTTTCTATTACATACATCCCATTCCCGATCACACTATATTACATATAGAGTATCACTGTACCAAATATTGTGGGAATTCTAGCGCATCTTTTGATACCACTCCTGGAATTTTTAGACGTGTAGTAATTGCGAAATGTAATGAAAACCACTCAAACCCATCGCGGCAATATACATAACCCTGTACTTACTTTCTTGAATCAGGATAGTCGTCTAAAAACTGCATTGCATTCATGTATTTCCAACTTTTTGTTTTGTAGCACTTCCTGCGGCGCTCCCGGAAGGAGATAGCGCACAGCGCTTACGCCTTTTATAAGTGTCTCGCAGACTTTTCCACTTTTTACGACATGTTTCTCCTAAAAAGGATACTTAAACATATGAGAAGAACCCACATCAAAACATATAAATACTTACCATCCCAGGCCAATGCTATGCCAATATTTTCAAATATCGACTGCTTTTTATTTAAATTTTTATAATCTGAAGAACCAAGATTATATAACAATCGTTTTCCTTAACTTTTTCTATGATATATTCACTTATATTTCTCAATTTTCAATTTGCATACAAAATTTTCACAAAATAATTTTACACAAACAGCTGATTTGACTATACTAAGGGTGACCATATGAAAGGACAAAGGAAGAGAGAAGAAGGAACTAATGACTTCACACAAAGAACTCACTGAAAAACTTTATTATAATCATGCAAATTAATTTATTCTAATCCAGAGTTTGGAAATGTATGTTTGTGCTTTTTAAAGAACGAGATAAATGTATTTTTAGTTTAAATTTAATGTGAGCGTTGAAGCAAAAAATAAATATGGTCACCTTTGGCATAAATTGTCGTCATCGCCCGGCGGCGACAATAGAATTAAATCTATCGTCGCAAAATGACGTCGCGTAAATTCCGCTCTTGGCGTTCATTGTGTTCACCTTCATGTAATTATGGGGATTCTATTTTTGACAAGGCGATGTTCGTCGCAGGATATTGCGTAATTAATATATTAACTATACTACAAGAACTAAACTAAATAAATAAAGTTAACTTAAGACTAAAAGTTCGTGTTTTTTGGTATTGGTGTGGAGTGTGCAGTAGGGTGTGTACGTAAGTACGACTTTTTCGGAGGTTCCAGAACGGAACCTTACAACTCCCCAAAGCCTTCGGGGAGTAAACTTATCGCTACAACAACAACAACGTGCTATCTCTAGGGGAAAAATTAAACTTCAAGAGCATCACAAAATTCTTTCAATTTACAAATTTTAGGGTCAGCTACTTTGGGGAAGAAATTGAAAATAAAGCTATGAAAAATGCTCGACTGTGATGAAGTTGAGCACTAGCATCGGGAGTTTTCCAGGAGCTATTAAGGGACGCAACAATTTAAATGGGGTTAGAGATATATCAATCGTGAGCGCAGGATTCGTAAATTGCGTCAACTGGCAGCACATGGTAACATTGGCATCCGACGACCTACCCATACTCCTTTCGCTCGGGCGATCTGCCGATTTAGTCACTACTGAAAAACGGACTTTCATCAATTTTAAAAAAGGAAAGTGGAAGATTGCAAGACTTATACTGACAATCGTTTTGCTGCACTCCCTATCCCGACTGATGCCCGCCAATGGGAGCGTGCTTTCCGCAAGGTAATTCAATCAATCAGTCAAAATCTTTTCACAGTCAACCACGGCACGCTACTCCAAGACATAGAAGGCTCACACCTTCCCCTTTGTCTAAAGAGATGGACCGCAAATTATCGGAATGGTTGGCAGACGCCGGTTCAATACAGGAACGAAATATCAAAACCTCAAGTGGTGTCCTATCCCCGTATCTATTTAATTTCTACATATAAAAACTCCCTTCCCCACCAGAAGGAGTTACAATAATTTCCTACGCCTACGACTGCACGATTATGGCAACAGGACCTGACCCTTCATTTGATGAATTAGTTTCTAAAATGAACAGCTATCTCCCTGATCTTTCCAGTTTCTTCATCTCGCGCAACCTGCCATTATCACCGATAAAATCCAGGGGCACTCTGTTTACGATGTAGAAGGGACAAATGTCACAAATATTTGACGTTCACGTCGTTGGTGTCGCACCACCGACTGCCTAATCACCCAAATATCTTAGGGGTAACGTTCGAAAATACTCTAACCTTCAAGGCCCATTCGACCAAAAGTGTATCTAAAGTACAAAGTCGCAATAAAATGCTCAAGTCCCTTGCCGGCAGCACCTGGAAAAGACAAAGAAACGTTGTTAACCACGTACAAAGCAATTGGCCGACCGCTCGTGAGATACGCGTCGCCAGTTGGGCGCCTGGTCTTAAAAACACATACTGGAAATGACTAAGGGCCCGTCAAAATGCTGCAATCAGAACTGCGCCGGATATATCCTTACGACTCCCGAATACAACCCATAGTGAGGCCAAGAAGCTACCCCAGCGGGTAAGGGGGTAAGAATATACCCGCGGTAGGTATGCCTGTCGTAAGAGGCGACTAAAATACCAGATTCAAGGGGTGTATAGCGCAACCCTTCAGGTTGCCAGCGCAATATATAGCTTCTCCAAACCTAATTGTCAACCTCACCTATCCGCGGCGAATCCTGTTTCTCTAACAGACGAGGCTCTGGCGACCCCCAAGCTCCTCATGGAACTTGGGGGTGGGGAGGGGAGGGGATGGCTTGAAGGTTTAATGTGGCCACATAAATCGTTCCCGAGATGGTCGGGCTAGCACCTTAACGGTGCTGCGGTACCGGAGCGTACCGAATCTGTATCCGGCAAAGGACCATCATATCGATAACACTCCCCAAAGCCTTCGGGAAGCAACCTTATCGCTACAACAACAACCGCCAAGAAGCTCAATATTAAGAGCACAACGAAATGCTGAACAAGCAGTTTAGGCAAAATTTTCACAAACCAGGACATCCCTGCAAACAACTGCTCCATCTAGCACCGCCTCTACAGGGGTTAAGGAACGTTCCCGAGATGGTCGGGCTAGCACCTTAATGGTGCTGTGGTACCGGAGCGTACCGGATTTGTATCCGGCAAAGGACCATCACATCGATAACACTCCCCAAAGCCTTCGGGGAGCAACCTTATCGCTACAACAACAACAACAACAACAGGGGTTAAGGAACATCTCCATAACCACTATGACAAAATACGGCTCCTGTCACCACAGTCGTTTAGTCCAAACAAGTATAAGCAGGCCCTAAGCCAAATCCACACAGAATCGGTAAACGTTTTTGCCAGGACGCGCCCGGTAACCCCGTTATTAATATGCAATATCCTACCCTTGCAGAAGAAGAAAGCACAATACCAGGGGAGACACGAGTCACCCTGGCCCAACTTCGCTCTAGATACTGTAACAGGTTAAACTCTTACTTGGGAGGGATATAAACCAACCCATCAGATTGCTAGTGGATAAACACAAGCGGGAGAAATGGGAGTAGCACCTCTCTGCCGGTGTAGGTAAGTTATGATCCACCGTACAGTCCCTATCGAAACCCCAACTAAGCACAGTGAGAAAATTTCCATCGCCTTTGGCGATAAAACGTTGTCGGATGCGAAAAAATGCCAATATGTAATCCATTCTACGGCGGACAAAGCCAGAGGGCCGCCAACAGACGCGCACTCAAGCATAAACACAGCGCGTTCCCAATTACCATCACCGCCTAAGAGGTTGAAGATGCCATCGTTCATGCTAAACCATCGAAAGCAGTAGGCCCAGACGACATAGCCATGCCGATGCTTAAAAAACTAGGCAAAGAAGGATTTAATTATCTAGCCCATGTCTCCAACCCGTCCGAGTCCACCTCCGCCATCCTGCTATTAAAGCCTGGAAAACAGCTAACATAAAATTTTTTCTGGTCCGATATCTCTCTTGTCGTCAATAGCGAAGACACTTGAAACCATTCTGCTTCCCTATTTTACTGCAAATTTCCATCTTGCAAATCATCAGCATGGCTTTCGAAAACTACATAGCACTACCACGCCCTTAACGCCATTAACACGCAAATAAATTGCAGCTTAAATCAAAAACCCCAACAATAGACAGTACTCGTTTCCATAGACCTGTCAAAAGCTTTTGATACGATTAACCACGGCACGTTACTGCAAGATCTGGAAGGTTCCTCACTTCCTACAATTCTCAAAAGGTGGACCGCAGATTATCTGTCTGGTCGGCAAGCATCGATGCAATTCAGGGACATAACATCTAACCCAGAAGAATTAAACAAGGGGTACCACAGGTAGTGTTCTATTCCCTCTTTTGTTTAAACTTCTATATATCGAATTCACCACCAGAAGGAGTAACTATCGATTCCTACGTCGATGACTGCACAATAATGGCCACAGGCCCAGGCCCACACCTCGATGAGCTTTGTAATAAAATAAACAGATACCTCCCTGATCTCTCCAGTTTTTTCGCCTCGCTCCAAATTTCGATCAAATTGGAGCGAGGGGTAAAAAGACAAACAAACGCTCATTGCCTACTTACAGAGCAATTGCATGCTACGCGTCCCTATATGGTCGCCAAGCCTAAAGTTACTCGCCGGCCTGTCAAAACCCTGCCCACAGAACTGCTACGGGCTGTCTTCTTATGTCCCCAGAACACCACCTAAGCATGAGGCGAGACTACTCCTCATTAGGGAGAGAAATGAAATGCTGAACAGTTTCTGCTGAATATCCAAAAGCCTGGGCATCCCAGCGACAACTGATTGATGAGGCCACACCTCCGAGGGGCATGTGTAATTACATCAACCATGTCTTCAATTGTAATGTCGAACTAACGCCTCTAAGCATAAAACATGTTGGTGTTGTTGTTGTTGTTGTAGCAATGCTCGCCCCACCCAATAGGCGCGACCGATCCAAATTGTCATCAATATCCTCTAACGGGAGTCCAAGGAAACTTGCCGTTTCAACAGGGGTGGACCATAAGGAAAGGGGTGTTAGAGGCGTTGGTTCCACATTACAATTAAAGAGATGGTTGGTGTCATGTGGGGACACATTGCAAGCAGGGCATACATTTTGTATGTCGGGGTTGATTCTGGATAGGTAAGAGTTTAACCTGTTACAGTATCCAGAACGAAGTTGAGCAAGAGTGACACGCGTTTCCCTGGGGAGTATGCGTTCCTCTTCTGCGAGTTCTGGATATTTTTCTTCAAGTACTGGATTCACCGGGCAATTCCCGACATAAAGGTCCGACGCCTGTCTATGGAGTTCACCAAGGACCTGCTTGTGTTTTTCCGCTTCATACGGCTGGGTTCTCAGGTGCCGTATTTCCTCAAAATGCTCACGGAGATGACTCCTTAGGCCCCTAGGCGGTGCTGGTTCGTCAATCAGATGTCTGTTGGGATGCCCAGGTTTCTGGGTATTCAACAGAAACTGTTTAGTCAGCATCTCATTTCTCTCCCTGATGGGGAGTATTCTCGCCTCATTATGCAGATGGTGTTCTGGGGACATAAGAAGACAGCCCGTGGCGATTCTGAGAGCAGTATTTTGGCAGGCCTGTAGTTTCTTCCAGTGGGTGGTTTTTAGGCTTGGCGACCATATGGGTGACGCGTAGCACGTAATCGGCTGGCTAATTGCTTTGTATGTGGTCAAGAGCGTTTCTTTATCTTTTCCCCAGGTACTGCCAGCAAGGGATTTGAGGATTTTATTACGGCTCTGAATTCTTGGAACAATTGCGGTTGCGTGCGCACCAAAATGTAGATCCTGATCAAACGTCACACCCAAGATTTTGGGGTGTAGGACAGTCGGTAGCGTAGTGCCATCGACGTGGATGTTCAATATGGTCGACATTTGGGGCGTCCATGTTGTAAATAAGGTCGCGGAAGATTTAGTCGGTGACAATGCCAGGTTTCGCGAGGCGAAAAAACTGGAGAGATCAGGGAGATAGCCGTTTATTTTATTGCATAGCTCATCGATCTTTGGGCCTGGGCCTGTGGCCATTATTGTGCAGTCATCGGCGTAGGAAACGATTGTGACTCCTTCCGGTGGTGAAGGTAGCTTAGATATGTAGAAATTAAACAAAAGCGGGGATAGGACACCACCCTGTGGCACCCCTTGTTTAATTCTCCTTTGTTTTGATGTTTCGTTTCTGAATTGCACCGATGCCTGCCGACCACCCAGATAATTTGCGGTCCACCTTTTAAGACATGGGGGAAGGGTGGACCCTTCCAGGTCTTGCAGTAACGAGCCATGGTTGACCGTATCAAAAGCTTTTGATAGGTCTAACGCTACGAGTACTGTTCTATGGTGGGGATATTGATTCAAACCGCAATTTATCTGGGTGCTAATGACATTTAGCGCGGAGGTAGTGCTATGGAGTTTTCTGAAGCCATGCTGATGAGGGGCTAGCTGCAAATGTGCTTGGAAATAAGGGAGCAAAATGGCTTCAAGCGTCTTTGCCACTGGCGATAGGAGAGATATCGGACGATATGACTCACCTACGTTAGCTGGTTTCCCAGGCTTTAGTAGCGGGACCACCTTGGCCATTTTCCATTTCTCGGGTATGACAAAGGTGGAAAGAGACAGGTTGAAGACATGCGCTAAGTATTTGAAACCCTCTTTCCCTAGGTTTTTAAGCATCGGCATGGCTATGCCGTCTGGGCCCACTGCTTTGGATGGTTTAGCGCGACCAATGGCGTCCTCAACCTCTCTAGCGGTGATGGTAATTGGTGACGCGCTGAGTTTGTGTTTATGTGCGTGTCTATTGGCTCTCCGTCTATCTTTGTCGACCGTAGGATGCATTATATATTGTCGGCAGAAAGCGCTCGCGCATTTTTTCGCATCCGACAGCACCTTATCGCCAAAGGCGATGGAAACTTTGTCTTTGTGCTTAGTCGGATTCGATAGGGACTTTACGGTGGACCAAAGTTTACCTACACCGGTAGAGAGGTTACAACCTCTTAGGTGCTCTTCCCATTTCGCCCGCTTGTGTTCGTCCACAAGCAATCTGATGCGTTGGTTTATATCCCTTATTTGGGGGTCGCCTGGATCAAGCTGTCTTATAAGGTCGCGTTCCCTCGCTAAGCTCGCGGCCTCCGCCGGGAAGTGGGGCCGGATTTCGGGAATTCTCCCGGCGGGAATGAAATGTGCCGAGGCGGATTCAATGACCTTACGGAAGGCACGCTCCCCTTGGCGGGCATCAGTCGGGATAGGGAGGGCAGCAAAGCTGCTGTCTGTTGCAGATTTATATTCTTCCCACTTTCCTTTTTTGAAGTTTATGAAAGTGCGTTTTTCGGTGACGATGAAGTCGGCAGTACGCTCGAACGAAATAAGTATGGGCAGGTGGTCGGATGCCAATGTTACCATCGGCTGCCAGTTGACGCAGTTTACGAGTTCTGCGCTCACGATTGAGATATCTGGCGAGCTATGACAGCTTCCTACCATACGTGTGGGGGCGTCTCCGTTTATTGTGCAGAACGTCGTTTCGTCTATTTGATCCGCCAACATCTCACCCCTACTGTCCGCCCGCAAGTTTGAATGCCATAGGTCGTGATGGGCATTGAAATCGCCTAAGATAATGCGATTGTTGCCAGTGAGTAAGGCCTCGATATTAGGGCGGTATCCACTGGGGCAACAGGTGACAGGAGGGATGTAGATGTTGATGATTTCTAGATTTGCATCGCCTGACCGGACAGATAGGCCTTGACGTTCTAAGACATTGTCACTGCGGTCGATGCCAGGATCAAATATATGATATTGCACAGAGTGGTGTATAATAAACGCGAGGCCGCCTCCATTTCCGCTCTCGCGGTCTTTCCTGTGGACATTATAACCAGAGCAGGTCTGCAATGCAGATCTTGCTGTGAGTTTAGTCTCTTGAAGCGCAGCAATGCGGATGTTGTGCCGCTTCATGAAATCGACTATCTCCGTAATCTTCCCAGTTAGTCCATTACAGTTGAACTGCAGAATTCTGAAGTGCATGAGGGGTGACGCCGCCACTCTAGGGGTAAGTGAGGGGTGACTACGCCTAGGTTGTGGAAGGCCAGGACGCAATTGCTGTTGTGGCCTTGGGACTGGGCGCCCTTGGGCAAGCATTGGGGTACCCGGATGATTTGGGTTTGCGACCTGGCAACATGGCGCGATGAAACCCGTCGGGGGGTTGCCGTCGCGGAGACCAGAACATCTAGGAAAGTGGCACCACCCAAGGCAGGAGCTGCATTGAGCGGATGTCGCAAACCTATATATTCTGTGCTGGCAGACGGTGCAAACGGAGGCAGGGACTAAGAGTCTGTTTCCCTGACCTGCACGATTGCTGCCAGAAAAGAGGGGGGGAGAAGAAGACGGGGGCAGGGGCTGATGCTCAGCATTGCTACCAGCTCTACTACGAAGGTAGTAGTCATGAGTGGTATCAGCTGTTTGAGTTGTTGGCGCCGTGGGGCGCGAGCAGCAGCGGGTACTTGTTGTGGCTTGCTGAGCAGCGAAGCTGCTGGAAGGTAGTGGGGATACGCTTAGGCGTAGACTACGGGACGCCCTTGGGCGTGAGCAGCAAGGAGCCACAAAAGATTTATAAAAGTTACGTGGACGTCGGGTTTTGGGATCAAGCCCAGAACAACCTGTCCGATGCAACCATCCCTTGCACGAGACACACTGAACAGAGTATGACCGTCCTAAAAAGATTCTTTTCTGGCAAATGCAGCAAAACCATTTCTCATGACCGGGGTCAGGAGACGGACCCGGATTGGGTTCGATACCTTCCCGGAGTAAGAGAATATGTAGCAGTCCTGCTGCAAGGAGCTGCTGGGAGGATGACAATTTGTGGGACGGACGAAACAAATTAAATGGGGTCACACTGAAATGACAGTCCTTGGTCGGGAAAAATCCCGAGTCGCTCCGGTACATAGAACCGACTGCCTTGGGAAGCG
>JARSSU010019451.1:0-18759 GCA_029619165.1 Eurosta solidaginis
AGTACAAGGAACTTTAAAATTAAAAATTTTTATGTATGAAAACCAGCCGTATTGAAAAATATTAATCTTAAAGTAACACTTTAAATGTAAATTATTATGTTAGCACTTTGAATATAAAGTGAAAACTTTACATTTTAATATGCGCATTCTCGAATATAATTTAAACACTTTGATTTTAAAGTTCACACTTTTAACCCAATTTAAAAATGTTTGTATTTAAATTAAAAGTTAACACATTCAACCTCAAATTAAAGCTTTAGCTTTTATTTTGAAAGTGAAAACATTCAATGCAATTTAAAAGCTTTCACTATAACACTATTTTAATTGTTTTTAATTCACATATTCAAACATATTTAAATTTAAATTTATTTATATCTATGAAATTACTTATTTATAACTCATTTGATAATTCATTAAATAAAGTAATTTAATTTAAAATTAAAAAATAAACCATTATATTATTATATCTTTTTTATCTTGCATATGTCTTTCCATTGTTAATTTGATGTAAATTCATAGGCAGGCTTGTGAAACGTGATATGTTAATCAGTTTAAGGCATTTTGTTTTATACCAGTCTCGTAGATTGAAAATGTGCATCAAATTTAATAATTCAATAGGTAACATAGAACGTAAATAATTTCATTTTCGTAAATAAAAAGTTTGATTTTATAGATACAACAATTTATTTCATTCAGTAATGCTAAAAAATTATTTTGTTTATACTCGATTCCAAATTTACCAATATATACTCGTTCCTTTTAAATGTATATAGTCGAAACATAAACAGATTGATAGTTAATATTTCCAAAGTTCAATATTTTAGGAAAATATTCTTCTTTTGTTAAGTCCTTTGAATAATGTTTCAGTGTTAAAAGCATGCGGAAACCCATCTTTATACTTATGTGAAAAATTTGAAAAACATAAAGAACTTTTCATAGCCGTTTATAAGTAGGATTTACTCGAGATGTTATATTGTTAAAATATATTTTGCATCTTTATGTTTTGCCTCGAAACGCATTGCCCAGACAAACTTGAGAGGACCACATTTCTCAATTGCGCGTGGGTAGTGCACCTAAAATGATGCTTAGGTTTCAAATTACCGTAAAGTAGAATATATAATTGATATATGCTTTAATTAAATTTTTTAACTTATCTAGATCGAATTTAGAAAAAACTAGAATCAAATAATAAATCTACTATTTCTATTAGCAACACCAACAGTTTCCAATGCTTCACGCTCTGGTGAATTAAATCTCCTATCATGAGTGGAAGAAAATTTGTAAAGCATAAAACCTCACTAGCTGTCATTTTTAAGTTGTACGATTGAAGTCGGTCCATAAGGAGAGGCTGCGAAATATTTCCTATTTCAATATTTCCAAACTGAAAAAATTTTTTTTCTGCTGTTAATAATGTCTAATGAAATAATTTTGTCATTTACCAAACCCAAGATTATGTTGCAACATATCATATACGCAAATCCCTTCTAAAACGTCATGCATAATGTCAAAGCAAATGTTATTTGTTACGTGAAAGCTTTTTAACTCATTAAAAATACAAACTGTTTTGACACCGGTGTCTTGAAATTTATTGTTAAATAAGTCATCTTCGTATTGAATCCAAGTTCTTAGCAGTTGTTCGTTTTCTGAAACATCAATTTTAATTTGATCTTTAGTAGTTGTACATGCTCGACAGTAACGCTTGGCACTAAAAGATTGCACAAAACCCAAAATACTATTTACACCTAAATTATCTCCAACTATAAGGCCTAAAACGAAATGTACTTTGAAAGTCTGATCAAATGATTGAATTAATATCCCTTCCTCCAATGATTTAAGCTCTTCAAGTAAATGGGAAGAAGGACGTTCTGTTTCCACAACATTTCAAATCTTTTGTAGATATAAAAGCAGCATTAAAAATAAAATCAAGTTTTGAGAGTATATATTGTGGCATAGTAGGGAAATTGTAATAACAACCGCAAATTGAGAATGTGTGACTACCAAGAGCGTTATTTATTTGAAAGTCATCAAAATATAAAACATAGGGTATTACAGTTGAGAATCAAATTTTAATTTTATTGAATGAAAAATTTGGCCATTACAAACATTTGAAAAATTAGTATCTGCTAAAACGTTTCTGTATTTTCTAAAGTCATTTGTAAAACATTAGGTAACTCAAAAAGTGCTTTAAATTGAATTTTAATGGCATTATTTGAATGCTACGCTTTTTACTATCGAGTGTAGGTTTCCTGAACAACTGTGTCAGCTATTTCATTAAGAATTACAAAAGACTTTGGGCTTTCATAAATTCATTGCTTCAAAACTGTAATTATTCGATGTCAGATTTTATTTCCATAAATGGATCATCACAAAAGTTAAGAATACAGTCAATATCGTAGTTCAGGTAATAAGTTACTATTTGAATTTGAAATAATATTTCTGATTGTAGCAGAAACTGTTCCTAGTAAATCTGATACCATGCTTTGTGTATTTAAAACATCTTTTCTTGGCATGGTACTTTTTGAATATAGTTGCAGACATAAAGCTAAAGACTTATTTTTTAAATCCGTTATGGTTTGTTCTCTATTTATATGAAATTGTGAACTTGTGCTTGGCATTGTTATGATAGGTTCATCTGATAAAATGGGTTCATCTAACCTAATTCCGGAGGATGTGGCGGGTAACTCTGCTGGTGTTTGTAAAGTGTAAATTATATTCTTTTTTGTTAACAAATGTCGCTTTAGAGAACTAAAGTTAGAAAAAATTTGCTTACATTTATTTTGTTCGCATTGAAGTTTATCTCTATTTGACAATAAATGCATGTGTTTTAAATGCTTTATTAGCACATCAACACTTTTAAATAACTGAAAACATCTGTTATACATTATTACAATCGAAAAATTTACAAAATTAATTTTTTTCATTCATTGTGTTAACAATGAAGAAAGATTTGAACTTTTTAAATCAAATTTTGAATCTAATTCATAAAAATACTTTTGGATAAACATCCATGGCATTTCGCAGATCTTAGGATATTTAAGATTAAACACGTGAAAGATTTTAAAGCATATATCCAAACTTTCAATAAAAGAATTTAGTATGTACAAAGTTTTGTCAAAGTAAATATAAAAGGTTTTAAGATCGTCCTCAGAGTCTCCTACCACAATTATAAACGGCTGTACAGTCAATTTATTATAAAAATATTTACCGATAATTTCTTTTATTCGTATTGAGTAATCGCTAATTGTTGTTAACTGCAATACGAAGCTTTCATTAGCATCTTTAATGGTGGCTTTCTTTTTTGTATTTCCATCTACACTAAATCTTGCTGAAGGCAGCAGAACTGAATTGAGAAGAATTGTAAAAATGTAGTCTTGACAATCTAAAAAAAAATAGTTAGTGTTATTTTATTAATTTAACAACAACTTACCAATTTTTTTCGTCGTTTTTGCTTGGTTCAGAAGATCTATTGATTGCAGATTCCGTATGTTGGCATAGTAGTAGTTCACTATCTTGGTTTTAAAATTATCCCACTTTGTTTTTAAAAGATTATCTTTTTGTGGATAAATCAAATTGAAATCTAGATTAATCTAAAAAAATATATAAATTTGTATATCCTTGAATTTTGTGTTAAAGTTCTTTTTAAATACCAGAAATTGTGCTCTGGAGTCTTTTAAAATTGGCCACTCCTGCAAAAAATTAGAATTCGAAAGCTTTGCCAAATCCTTCTTCCGAAATGTAAATTTTTTGCCATTTGTCAATAACCTCATCCCAATTACTGACATCTTTTTGAAGCGAAGTTTTTAAACATAGCGACAGCGTTTCGTCAACTTCAACATTTTCTTCTACTAATGGATCACGTCCTTCACTCGAAAGAGATCTTTCCGCAGATGGACTACTCTTTCTAATTTTGTCTTTAAATTAAAATATTTGGAATAGAGCTTGCCTGATGGGTTTTTTTTTCTTTGACGAGGAATGTAGTAATAATCCTAAAAGAAATCAGTTTACAATATGTTCTTTTAAATATATCGTTTTTAATAATACCTCGGACTCTTTTTCATTGGGAAATAAACCAATTTCTTCCACAATACTAGCAAAGTGTTCTAGTCTAAGCTTTGTCTTTGTTAACATGACATCTTCTAAAATTATTTTAATGAGGGCATCGCGTTGCTTATTCGTAAAACATGCCCTTTCCTCATAATATTGAATAAGTTGTTTTCCGGCTGAGTTATCGTTTAAAAATGTTGAAAGGGGCTGCAATGCAATTTATCATAACATTTAATACAAAACCTTTTACTGTATATTCTTACCTGTGATCCAAATGCGTTTTCTAGCCAACCAACAACTTTTGAAGTCTGGCTCAACGTTTCGTCTTCTATTCCAAACTGAAAAAATAAGTTTGCTAAATTATAAACGTAGTGATATTGAAATGTTAATTGTACCTATGTACGTGCTTAACGTCGCAAATAAGCTTCAAAATTAATATTATATTTACCTTTGACTTGCGCCAGGAAAACAACTTTTCTCTAAACTCTGCTCGAAGACCAATATTTTTTACTGCTTCCGCAATGTCTTCTTTCGACAAATATTTTAAGCTTCGAAAAGTTATTCCAGCATCTAAGGAACATTAATAATAATGCATAAGTGTTAATATTGCCGAAGAATTTTTACTTACTTTTTAGGCCAAGAAAAAGTGTTTCCAGATCAAACTCCTTTAGTAGATTAAGGAGATCCGTTTCTTCTTCAAGACACGTGTACGTTAAATCACCCTGCTCATTAATTTGGATATCGTTGCCAAAAATTCGCAGCAAGCCGTTTTCCGGTATAATTTTACCCTGACTGGTCATTCTTGTATCTTGTTTACACTTCTAAATTCTTAAATGTCAAAGTGAACACTTTTAATTAGAAAGTGCCATTTTGATTTATAAAGTGAACACTTTAAATGTCAAAGTGAACACTTTTAAATAGAAAGTGCCACTTTGATTTATAAAGTGAACACTTTAAATGTCAAAGTGAACACTTTTAAATAGAAAGTGCCACTTTGATTTAAAAAGTGAACACTTTAGATTTCAAAGTGAACACTTTTAAATAGAAAGTGCCACTTTGATTTATAAAGTGAACACTTTAAATGTCAAAGTGAACACTTTTAATTAGAAAGTGCCACTTTGATTTATAAAGTGAACACTTTAAATGTAAATGTTAACACTTTTCTGCAAATTGATCACTTTACATTTTAAATTTAACATTTTCAAAATAAGCGTTATAATTTTATTTTTAAACTTTTAAAAATTTTTAATTAAATGGATTCACTTTTAATACAATTTTAAAAGTGATTACATTATAAATAATATATTTTACTTTAAAATATAAAGTTTGTCATTATAAAATAAAGTTAACATTTTTAAATTTAAGAATTTTACATTAAAAACAAAAATTTTAACTTTTAAATTAAAAGTAAACAATTAAAAAACTTAAAATTAGCACTTTTACAAAATATTTTTTTTTATGTTCCCCATAAAGAACCTATAGACTGAGACACTTTAAATAAAATTTAAAAGTTTATTTTAATAATTTGGGAAAAATTTAAACAACGTGACATCAGGACGGACAAGGCGACAGCTGTTCCGATTATACCTTGTAAATCTCTTCAAAGCCTTTTCTCCCGGGAGTGGGAGTCGAACTCGCACCCCTACGATAGTTGAAATGGTTGTAAACGCATTCAGCTACGTCATGCCTGTTGTGAAGTCTTTCCCAATTGCCTTCTTTTTGCATATTTTAATCTTTTTTACACATTGCATACTTCGTATGCAATTATGTGTTAAAGCTATGCTTGGTACGGCGGTTTTCAAAGAAACTTTGGTTTGTTGCTGTTTTCGTTCTATTTATAGAACTACAACGAATTAACCAATTTTGTCTGTTTGTATGATTTTTAATAATCGGGGATTGCCCATATTGATTTTTTTAAATGTATGAAAACATTTATTTGAAGCAATTTTTTAATTTTATAATTTATTTTAATAATTTGGGAAAAATTTTAAACAACGTGACATCAGGACGGACAAGGCGACAGCTGTTTCGATTATACCTTGTAAATCTCTTCAAAGCCTTTTCTCCCGGGAGTGGGAGTCGAACTCGCACCCCTACGATAGTTGAAATGGTTGTAAACGCATTCAGCTACGTCATGCCTGTTGTGAAGTCTTTCCCAATTGCCTTCTTTTTGCATATTTTAATCTTTTTTACACATTGCATACTTCGTATGCAATTATGTGTTAAAGCTATGCTTGGTACGGCGGTTTTCAAAGAAACTTTGGTTTTGTTGCTGTTTTCGTTCTATTTATAGAACTACAACGAATTAACCAATTTTGTCTGTTTGTATGATTTTTAATAATCGGGGATTGCCCATATTGCTTTTTTTTTAAATGTATGAAAACATTTATTTGAAGCAATTTTTAATTTTATAATTTATTTTAATAATTTGGGAAAAATTTAAACAACGTGACATCAGGACGGACAAGGCGACAGCTGTTTCGATTATACCTTGTAAATCTCTTCAAAGCCTTTTCTCCCGGGAGTGGGAGTCGAACTCGCACCCCTACGATAGTTGAAATGGTTGTAAACGCATTCAGCTACGTCATGCCTGTTGTGAAGTCTTTCCCAATTGCCTTCTTTTTGCATATTTTAATCTTTTTTACACATTGCATACTTCGTATGCAATTATGTGTTAAAGCTATGCTTGGTACGGCGGTTTTCAAAGAAACTTTGGTTTTGTTGCTGTTTTCGTTCTATTTATAGAACTACAACGAATTAACCAATTTTGTCTGTTTGTATGATTTTTAATAATAGGGGATTGCCCATATTGCTTTTTTTTTAAATGTATGAAAACATTTATTTGAAGCAATTTTTTAATTTTATAATTTATTTTAATATTTTGGGAAAAATTTAAACAACGTGACATCAGGACGGACAAGGCGACAGCTGTTTCGATTATACCTTGTAAATCTCTTCAAAGCCTTTTCTCCCGGGAGTGGGAGTCGAACTCGCACCCCTACGATAGTTGAAATGGTTGTAAACGCATTCAGCT
Organism: Eurosta solidaginis; assembly: GCA_029619165.1. Taxonomy (NCBI): domain Eukaryota; kingdom Metazoa; phylum Arthropoda; class Insecta; order Diptera; family Tephritidae; genus Eurosta; species Eurosta solidaginis. The sequence continues at coordinate 7,079 of JARSSU010019451.1, forward strand.
ACGTCATGCCTGTTGTGAAGTCTTTCCCAATTGCCTTCTTTTTGCATATTTTAATCTTTTTTACACATTGCATACTTCGTATGCAATTATGTGTTAAAGCTATGCGTTTACAACCATTTCAACTATCGTAGGGGTGCGAGTTCGACTCCCACTCCCGGGAGAAAAGGCTTTGAAGAGATTTACAAGGTATAATCGAAACAGCTGTCGCCTTGTCCGTCCTGATGTCACGTTGTTTAAATTTTTCCCAAATTATTAAAATAAATTATAAAATTAAAAAATTGCTTCAAATAAATGTTTTCATACATTTAAAAAAAAAGCAATATGGGCAATCCCCGATTATTAAAAATCATACAAATTTAAAAGTGTTCACATTTAATTTTAAAGCGCACTTTTTTTCTCAGTGTAGCATTTCGTTCTCGTGGTAATTGGCAAACTAGTTTTCGAAGAAATTATAGAGGTAATAATTTCAATAATAGGTACAACAATCCAAATGCAAGATTCAACAATAACAATAGAAATAAATACAACAATAATAATTACAGGTACAATAATTCTAATAGAAGTAATAATGACAGATATAGCACTAATAGAAACAATCAGCCTAGTAGTAGTAAAATAACGCTACTAATAATAATAATAATAATAGACGTTCAAATTTGCGAAGCAATGCCAATGTACGCTCTTTAAACGTGAACGACCCTCAGGAGCGAACACTGGGAGATCGAGATCACGATTTAGACAATTAAACGAATCTTCTTCAAAAGTATTAAAATCCATCTACTGCTTGAACCTTAATTATTCAGATTTTATTGAACTTCAATGTAGCGATTCCTACAAACCTTGTACTTTTCTAGTAGATTTCTTTAATCAAAATTTCAAGTTTATCTCAAAATTGTGACTTTAATAGTAATGAAATTATTAATATAACAGGCGTAACAGCAGAAACAATTTCAACTTTAGTAACCTTAAAAACCAACTTAATTGCATATAATTTTTTGATACCGCACACTTTACATGTAGTTAACGACGATTTCAATATACCTTCAGACGGAATACTCGGCAAAGACTTTTTAAAATTAAAAAAATGCATTATTAATTACGCAAGCGATAAAAAAAAATTTAAGGCGCGATAACCTCCGAAGAGATCTAAGGCCGAGCTTCTCTTCCAATTTGCGTCGTGGTCCTATTGATTTTTCCTACAAATCGGCCGGACGGGACCTACATGTTTTATCCCGACTCCGAACGGCATCTGCAAGGCAGATGAGTTTTCACTGAGAGCTTTTTCATGGCAGAAATACACCCGGATGCTTGCCAAACACTGCCGAGAGGCGACCCGGCTTAGAAAAATTTTCTTCTAATTGAAAAACCTTATTTCTAAAATTTTGATGTTGCTTTGCCCGGGGTGTGAACCCAGGGCATACGGTGTGGTAGGCGGAGCACGCTACCATCACACCACGGTGGGCGCCAAGCGATAGCATAACTATTAATACCGGCTTAAAAACTCTAAATATTCCATCTTTGCACGGCACAAGTACCGATTCTTTAGTTATTCCTCCGAAATGTGAAGTTTATCGGTTATTTAAATTACCAAAATGCGACAATCCTGTTTTTGTAGACTCACAAGAAATCTGTAGTGGTGTTTTTACAGCAAAGTGCATTGTTGACACAAGTAATCCAGTTCTAAAAATTTTAAATGTTACTGACGAAGTAAAACATGTCAACAATTTCAATATCGTAACAGAAGTTATCACCAACTACAATGTCTACAAAATCAATGAAACTTCTAAAAATCAAAAACGCTTAGAGGAATTAACGAAAATTTTGAAAAATCAAATGCCAGGTTATGCTCAAAAACAATTGCTAGGCTTATGCCTGAAATATGCCGATGTATTCGCTTTAAAAACTGATCGTATGACTTTAAATAACTTTTACGAACAAAAACTACGTTTAACTGATAAAAATCCAGTCTATATAAAAGATTATCGTTTACCATATACACAACGCGAAGAAATTAATAAAAAGTCGAACATTTAATGCGAAATGATTTAATAGAACCCAGCTTTTCTAATTATAACAGTCCTTTAATTTTGGTACCGAAAAGAGATCCTTCAGATCAAAAGTCTTGTCGTATGTGCGTTGATTTCAGAGCAGTCAACAAAAAGCTTATCGCAGACAAATTTCCGTTAGCACGTGTAGACGACATTCTCGACAATCTGGCAGAGCCAAATATTTTTCGACTTTAGATCTTTTTTCTGGTTTTCACCAAATACCACTTCATGTCAATTCTAGATACGTTACATCTTTCAGTATAGATCGAGGAGCAAAGTCTTACCTTTCGGTTTAAATATAGCACCAAACTCTTTTTCACGTATGATGTCTTTAGCATTTTCAGGCATTTCGCCAAATCGAAAGCTAAAATAGAGTTTTGGTGTGGGTGCGTGGGCTAATTGCCCAAAAACGAGTGGCATCGGTATGCCACTTTACAGAATAAAAAACTCCACTATTCAATAATGCAAAATGGCCTTTATTAAAGTACTTCACAATAATAACACTTCTACTTCGCAACTGATAGCTTGCTTAAATCAAACTGATTTTCGTGCCTCTATTGTTGCCGCTTTTATACTCTTCGATTGCCATGTTCCATACTTCTAGGCGTTTCTAAAATGAACTTAGTTACTGCTATAAAATTATAACTACAGATGCACGTGTAGAGCTTCTCATATGCGCGTGTATGTGTGAGTGACACTCCCACAGATAATTGACTACCATTGGCATCATCTCAGATAAGATATATGCATGTGTTTGTGCGTACATATGTGTAGACATAATGATTGATTCGTTTATGTAGATACAAGTGACTGCCTGCTTTATTGTTGTTGTGGCTTCATTTACTTAGCATCAGACTAGTGATGTGAGTATCACTTAGTGTCACTAATATTCGTCACACTGCCCTCCTCCTAAGTCTGATCGTCCCGATCAGACAAATCTCTCGATCTAACCGCTGCCAGCGTCTTCAAATGAACCACCCTTCTATTTCGTGGTTTCCCAATGGTTTGTATGCGGTTGATGGTATCACTGATCTTCTTCACAACTTTGTACGGGCCTTCCCAACTGCACCGAATTTTGGATGGAATACCTTTCCGCCGGTGAGGGTTGTATAGCAGTACCAAATCTCCCTCCAAGAAGCCTTCCGAATTATAGTTCTTGTCGTTTCATCCTACTACTCATTACCCTGGGCCGTTCCCTCACACTCTGTTCTTTGGCCAATGAACTACTTCGCAGAGCTTGCGCTTGACGGATTGGCTTCGCATAATCAGTATCGTTCCCACGTTTCACAAGCCGTGGGAAATTCGTTCCTTCGTTTTTGAGCGTCCATTTGGTTTTGTCAATGCCAGTGTTTCTCTCGCAGGTACTTATGGTTTCGCTTTATTTGGCCCATTCGATCCATCAACCTTGGCCTTTGACTTTCGTGGTCTTTGTCGAGTCTTCTCCACCAGTACTCGATTACTACTGAACCCTTTCTCCAAACTGAAGTTAAGTGGTATATCCTGGTTCTTATAACGCATAATCCTTCTCTGCATGTCGATCCTGATGTCATGATCAACTAAGAAGTCCACTCCCAATATGACATCATCAATAATCTCCGCTACAACGAATTTGTGTAGAACCATGACCTTCCCAATTAAGACTTCACAGATCACTTCTCCCAGGACTTGGTTATACTCGCCAGTGACCGTACGCAACCTTGCTCCAGGTAATGGCTTTACTCTCCTGTAGACCAAATCAGATCGACTCAAGGAATGAGATGCGCCCGTATCTACAGTCACTACACGCTCCTTACCATCGACATTCCCTCTGACGGTAAGACTGCTTGATTTTCTTCCAATTTGCGAGACAGATATCACAGGACATTCAATAGCTGGGGCAAGTTTTCTATCTTTACATCTGACTCGCTCTTGCTTATCTCCTCCAGCTTTCCGTTTACGGCCACCCAAGTTGGAACTACCAGGACCGGTGCTGCAATGACGAGCAATGTGACCTGGATTACCGCACTTGAAACATTTGATTGCACCATTGTTCTTCTGTTGCGTTCCTTTTAATGCTTCTAAAATTGCGTCTACCCACCCTGGCCTTTCTACTTCCACACGGCGTGCTTTGAAAACTGGCTTACACAGAAGCGACGCTGTTTCCTGAATCAGAGCATGTGATACCGTTCCTGCGAATGTTGGCTTTGGGTTTGCGTATGTAGCTCGCTTTGTTTCGACGTCCCGTATGCCATTTATAAAGCTCTGAATCTTCACCCTTTCTGTGTATTCCACGGGCGCGTCCGCATTCGCTAAATGTGCCAGCCTTTCAACATCCGACGCAAACTCATTAGCTTTTTGGTAACGGTTTTGCAATTTGATATATCTGTTTCCTGTGTTCGCTTCCGTACCTTCGCTCTACAGCAGCCATCAATGCGTCATAACAGTTCCGTTCGTACTCTGGAATAGTCTGTAAGATTTCGGCAGCTGGTCCTTTCAATGCTACGAAGAGTGCAGCAACTTTATCTTCAGCATTCCAGTTGTTCACTGTTGCGGTCTTCTCAAATTGTAGCTTAAAGACCTGGAAAGGAACAGAACCGTCAAAGGATGGTGTTTTTACCTTTGGATTACTCGCTGAAACTGCTGGGCGATTTAGTTGCAACTCCTGTATACGATCTTTCAAAGCATCCATCTCGGCCTCCATTTTATCTTGTCGTTCACTAAAAAGCCTCCAGCTGCGATGAGACTTTTGTTTCCTGTGCCTCCAGCTTCGTTGAGATACGCTCTTCCTGTGCTTCGAGTTGTAATGTTATGCGTGCCTCTTGCTCTTTTAATTGTTCTGCAATTTGTGACGCCATGTGTGTTTTCTGTTCATTGAATTGTGCTTCAATCTTCGATGTGATGCGTGTCTCCTGCGATTCCAGTTGGGATGACATTTGTGACGACATTTCTGAAATGGGTGCCTCTTGTACTTCCATCCTTGATGTTTGGTTAGGTTGGGTGGTAGCTTCCCTGATAGAGGAAGCTCACTTGGACAACACGACGGTCCGTTGTGATACCACATATAATAAACTAAACTAACGGTGACGTAGATATAACTACTTAGAGAATCGTTGGGTAGCAACGATAAAGTTCCGAATGATCCCGATCTCAACCTTGGATAGCTCATCGGGAGATCCAAGTGAGTCACGACCGAAATACTTTCGCCTAGTTCTGGCAAAAGCTGGGCAGTCAAGCATAAAGTGACTTGGTGATTCCACCTCATCATCCTCCATACAGCTGCAGCAGGATAGAGTTTCCAATATATTGAGACGTACCGCATGGATACCCATGGGAAAGTGCCCTGTCAAAACCCATTGATAGGTGAGCCTTAGTGAACCCAATTATTTCAGCAGACCTCCTGCCACCCACTTTCGGCCAGAAAGATCTTGATATCCTACAAGACGTAGTGTCCGTCCAACGTTTGCTGAGCTGACTCGAGGCCCAGCTATGGAAGAGCAGTCCACAGGTGGCTAGCGGAATCCCGAAATCCCTACAGCCATCTTCATCCGGTTCAGTTGTACCGATTCGGGCTAAGAGATCCGCTTGACAGTTACCCGGAATATCACTATGGCCCGGGACCCAGATAATCTTAATTGTAAAATAATTCGATGCAATCGCAAGTGAGGTCAGGCACTCCCAGACCACCCTCGATCGCACTGTAGTTGAGCTCAAGGCCTTTATAGCCGCTTGGCTATCAGAGTAGATGTTAAATTCCCTAACCGTAGTAGCGCTGGATAGCATTTCATCCACCGCATCCTTAATCGCAGCAACTTCCGCTTGGAATACACTGCAGTGATCAGCCAACTTAAACTTGCGGCTTACATTTAGCTCTTGGCAAAAGACCCCCCGCCAACCTTTCGTCCAACTTTGACCCATCCGTGAACAAGTTAACCGGTCCCATGCCCCAGATAATTCTTCTTCTCCACTCCTCCCTCGGGGGAATGACTGGGGTGAAGGTTGTATAGGGAGCGGCCACCGGCATGCAATAGTCCGTCCTGTCCGGGATAAAGTCGAAACTAGTAAGAAGGCTAGAGTGTCCGAAATCAGAAAGCATATAACCCATATCACGAAGCCTGACCAACGACCGGGCCGCGGCTGCCTTTCCCGCAATATCTACTGGATGTATATTCAGCATGACATTCAGTGCCAAGGTAGGTGTTGTTCTCATAGCGCCACTGATACCGATAAGCGCCGTCCGTTGCACTGACACTAGCATTTTGGAGGTGCTCGCCGTGTCCAGTGCTTTCCACCATACCAGCACCCCATATAGCAGAATCGGTTTGACCACCATATCCTTGATGTTACTGTCGATGTTTGTGCAGATATTGCAGCCAAAATCGTGTTCAAGTCTGTGCTCGAAACTGTCTGCGATGTTTCGTTTTTCTCTTCAATTTTTGTTGTTGTCTCGTCGACATCAAGGTGAAAAACATACTCTTCCACGTTAATTCCTTCTCCTTCCATTGCCTCTCGGTAGTCGTGCCTGAAGTTCGAGTTTAATGCCGGTTGTATTCAATCACGGCTCTCCAACTCCTTCAGTTGCTGGATCTTCAATTCACTTAACTTTGCCATGTCCTTGTTGTCCTCTGGAATTTATTGAACAATTCCTCTTCTGACACCAATTGTAACGAATTTACTGTAATTCTGATTGTTTGCAACCTTCCACTAACGTTCGAATCACTAACTGTTGAATAAATAAGTCCACTATTCAATAATGCAAAATGGCCTTTATTAAAGTACTACGCAATAATAACACTTATACTTCGCAACTGATATCTTGCTTATATCAAAGTGATTTTCGTGCCTCTACTGTTGCCGATTTTCTACTCTTCGATTGCCTCGTTCCATACTTCTAGGCGTTTCCAGAATGAACTTAGTTACTGCTATAAAATTCTCATATGCGCGTATATATGTGAGTGACACTTCCACAGATAATTGCCTGCTTTTGGGAGCATCTCAGATAAGATATATGCATGTGTTTGTGCTTCTCTGAAGCTATACAGCAAAGAAATATAAATGCTATTAAAACTACAGCTGTTAATGCCAACGAAAATACATATTTCTTGGACACACATTCTGTCCTATGAACCAAATCTACTTTTTCGGAAAGGGGAGAAAAAATAAAAATACACGTCAGAACTTTCTTTATGTATAAAGCTCGTGGTGTCCGTCTGTCCGCCTGTGTGAAAGACTTTCGATCGATTTTTAACCCTTTTTCCGTGATCCAATCGAGCTGAATTTTTGCAGGCAGACTCGTTGATATGTCTGTATCATGTCAAATTAAAAAAAAATATATATATATACAATTCTCAGATTTTCGTGAATTTTTATTTTTTTTGTCACTTTCACTCGGTACGTGGTAGCCAAATTTTTGGTACAGCGTACTTTATTGCTGACCCTCTATCAGTAAACTTGCATAAATTTCTATAGCAATAGTCGCACACGACTTCCGGAGTATACCACAAGTAAGGAGCATAAGCAGTCTTGAATATTTTCTGAAACGAATTAACCACTGTTTTCGTAATATTTTTTTACATTTTTACTTGGTGCGAATAACCCACAAACGTAACAAAAGTTATTTCGAGTCGGGCACTGCATTTTTTCTCAGATGAAATATATAGAAATACGTTTTCGCACAACAAAACTTAAATTGATTGTCAAAGTATAGGTCTCCTAGTAGCGCAACTGTCAGCTGATCGGAACAAACACACACAAACGCCACAGAGTGTGTTGTATCAAACAATAAATTAAACGAATTTAAATGATGCAATATTGATTTGCAATTCAATGTTTCATCTGTCATACCAGTTGTAAGTGTTGTAAACGTCATAAACAGTTTAATGTTAGAAAGTTACTATTGATGAACTACAAATATATGGAGTAGGATGGGTCGAAAAACAAATTTTTTTTTCTGAACGCTTTAGTAGTTTAAAAAGTTGAAGTCCCTTCAAGTTATGCCGAAAAAAGTGAAAAAAATAAATTAAATAAAAAAAATTCAGACAAATCTGAGAATTGATAAAAATTTATTTTTTAAAAAATTTGACTCGAGTCTGCCTGCAAAAATTCAGCTCGATTGGATCACGGAAAAAGGGTTAAAAATCGATCCAAAGTCTTTCACACAGGCGGACAGACGGACACTATGAGCTTCATACTTTTTAAATAAAAAAAAATAATAATTCTGACGTGTACATGAAAATCGCCGATACACGTGTATTTTTATTTTTTCTCCCCTTTCCGAAAAAGTATATTTGGTTCATAGGACAGGATGTGTGTCCAAGAAATATGTATTTTCGTTTGCATTAACAGTTGTAGTTTTAATAGCATTTATATTACTTTGCTGTATAGCTTCAGTCTACAATGCTGTCCGTCCTCAACAAAGCACGCCCGCTATCTCTTTCTTGATATAGCTGACGCTTATTGATTTGCCGGGAACCCAAGTTGTTAATAATCTGTCAAAAAATAAATGTAAGGCGCGATAACCTCCGAAGAGATCTAAGGCCGAGCTTCTCTTCTAATTTGCGTCGTGCTCCTCTTGATTTTTGCTACAAATTGGCCGGACGGGACCTACATGTTTTATGCCGACTCCGAACGGCATCTGCAAGGCAGATGAGTTTTCACTGAGAGCTTTTCATGGCCGAAATACACTCGGAGCGCTTGCCAAACACTGCCGAGGGGCGACCCCGCTTAGAAAAATTTTCTTCTAATTGAAAAACCGTATTTCTAAAATTTTGATGCTGCTTTCTGGGGGTGCGAACCCAGGGCTTACGGTGTGGTAGGCGGAGCACGCTACCACCACATCACGGCGGCCACCAATAATCTGTTTATCCCAATTAAATGGAGACTTTCAACGTAGTGTACCAAGATAACTTATCCAGCAAAACCTTCGAATTCTCATTTATCTCATTTGCTTTGTTTTGCATAATTTAAGATGATATAGCTGTTTATAAACAGCTTGTTTTGTGCTACCTACTGTTACGTTGAACAAGATGGCGAATCCCTTCAAATATTTTGAGTAAGAAGAAAATCTGACCCATTAGGTTCATTTACGGTTTGGTTCAGCGGGTCATCATGAGAAGAATCTTCGAAATCTCGTCTTGGTAACCACGTTAATGTTGGTTACCATAATTTCGAAAAAGCAAAGGACTTGTGGCCTGTTAATTTTCTACTTTAACAATTAAGCGATACAAAAAAAATCAATTCATTTGTTGTCATAGAAGAAATTTTTTTTCAGTTGAAGAAAATTATTTTAGAGACCGGAACATTAATTAAATAATAAAGAACGTGTTTTTATATAAAAAATAAAATTGTGTAATAATTCAACTTTACAATTGGTGACCCTAGACAGGAAACATGTTCCATACACCGTATAGAGGAAGTGAAGCCAATATCGGGCAGGAGATTCATTGATTCCAGATCTGCAACAGCCGCCATCAGCATAGCCGCAAACACCCGTATATCAAAGGAATGTTTTAAATGAGCCGACTCCGACATTAGAGGTTGCATGTGTCCGTTGAAGTTCCACCATTTTGGAAAATAAATCCAGCTCTACGGTTCAAGCAAGTGGAGAGCCATTTTATTACGGCTGGAATATCATCAGATGCAACAAAATTTCACACCATTGTAGGATTCATCGAAACGAGCGTGCTTGGTGAAGTCAGCGATCTTTTTCCAAACCCACCTGAAATCAACATGTACGAAGCATTGAAATCTCGGTTGCAGGAGCGATTCATGGATTCGGAGGAAAAATCATTAAAGGAACTGCTGCGTGACATGGAACTGGGTGACAATGTTACGTGAAATGATGGACCGGGCTGCTGGTAAAGCTGGGTTGGCCTAGAAGTACATATGTCGGCTATTTGAGAAAATTCATTTAACACAGAATTTCTCATTGATACTAACGCAGACGACTCGGTGTTCCCTGCTCTTTCCATTGAAAGGTTGAATGGACCAGCATCTCTTCAGCTATTTGCTGCAAATCAACCTCCAATAAAAACCTTTGGAAACAAAACATTAGAATAAAGTTTGGTCTAAAAAGAAGTCTTCGGGTGGACTTTTATATTAGCAGATGTTAAGAAGCCTATAATCGGCGTCGACTTTCTCAGCCATTACTTACTTACTTAATTGGCGCTTAACCGTTTAAACGGTCAATTTGCGCCAATTGGTCACACCAGGGGAGTTTAAATCGTTTTCCACCTGGTCCTTCCAACGGAGTGGGGGCCGCCCTCTACCTCTGCTTCCATAGACGGGTTCCGATAGACACTTTCTTCTCCGATAGAAACACTTTCTTCTCCGATAGAAACACCTTGTTTTTTTTTCTCAGCCATTATGGATTAATAAATGATCTTAAGAATCATAGCATAATAGATAACGTCTCAAACTCTATTAGTAAAGCGATTTCACATGTTGGGTTATTACCACCTTCAATTAAGTCAATATTTGAAGACTGTTATATATCCATTACTTGAAGAATTTAAGGATCTTACCACATCGCATGATAAAAATACACCAATTAAACCCTTTGTAACACATCACATTCAAACAACTGGCCCACCTATTTCTTTTAAAGCTCGAAGACTATCTCCTGAGAAACTACAAATTGTTAAGCGTGAGTTCGATACCATGTTAAAGCAAGGCATATTTAGGCCATCAAAAAGTTGTTGGGCTAGTCCATTACACATGGTACCCATAATGGAGAATGGCGACTTTGTGGAGATTATCGTCGGTTAAATTCTATGACAATTCCAGATTGCTGTCCCGTTCCTCACATACATGACTTTAGTTTTCTTCTTCATGGCGCAAAAGTTTTCAGCAAGGTTGATTTAGTTAAGGCTTACTAACAAATTCCGGTTGAGAGTTATGGTGTTGAAAAAACAGCTATAATTACTCCAATATGATTGTTTGAGTTTCCTCGTATGACGTTCGGTTTGTGTAACGCTGCGCAAACTTTCCAACGCTTCATCAACCAAGTTATTCGAGGAGTAGATTTCTGTTATGCGTATATAGACAATATTCTGATTACATCGAAGAATATAGACGACCATGTCAAACTTATTAAAATCTATTTGAACGGTTTCGAGAGTTTGGAGTTATTATAAATACGTCAACATCGATTTTTGCGGTACCCGAAGTTCAGTTTCTTGGATACCTGGTTACAATTAATGGCTTGCAATCCTTACTTTACCGAGTTGAGGCTATAAAAAATTACAAAACACCTGAAACAAATAAAGATTTGGGACAATTTTTGGTCATGTTAAACTTTTATCGCCGTTTCATTCCAAAAGCCGCACAGTATCAATCAAAATTACATACACTATATAGTGGAAATAAAAAGAGTGATAATAAGAAAATTCAATGGTCCCCGGAACTTACTGAAGCTTTTCAAAACTGTAAAGAGCAGTTATCTGGTGCAACACTTTTAGCGTTTCTTGCTGTTGAAATCTTTTGTGATGTCTACAAAAAACATACTCCCGTATATTACACCAACATTTCGAAAACCTCCCTTCGAAAGTATGCATGGACATTCTCATCCCGGAGTGCGAGCGTCAGTAAATTTATTCCAAAATCGTTTTGTTTGGCCATCAATTTCCAAATATACAGCTTGTTTAGGCAGGATGTCTA